>CAUJNA010000161.1:290000-295000 GCA_963377175.1 Effrenium voratum
AGAGATGAAGTCAGAGCATTTGGAGGACAATGCGCTGGGGCTCAAGGACGGGAGAGAAGGCCATTTGCAATGGGCTTTTGCAGAAGAATCTCCTTTTGACAGCACCCATCCACTGCTTTGTTTGGACACTACCCAGAAGATTTTGGACATCGCAAGTTGGAGGGTGCTGGTGGGTGTGATTCCATTTTGTCAGGAATCGAGCCGCCTGGAGGACCCGTTGATACACAAAAAAGTGCTCCGGACAGTTTATTCGAGCTTTTTTTGTTCTGCTCAAATTCAATTCGAGCACTTTTTTAGGTTGCCTAGCTGCTTGGTGAAGTGCTCGAGAGAAAACGAACTCGAGCAGAATTTCCCGCTACTCGGGCGCAATTGTCCGCAACTCAGGCGCAATTCCAAAAGTCTGCAAAGCTGTGCCCTGCAATCCTTGTGTTTGCATGTCTTTGCATTTACCATTGTTGGTGCACTTATTTGCCATGAAATCTTGAGCAATTATTTGTGTATCAATGGGTCCTGCAAACTTTCGGGGATTTTGGGAATGAGCCTCATGTCAAGGAAACCACTTGGAGTCTCCATGACCCCTAGAAAAAGGGGTCATGACCCCTTGATTTTTGGTATTGACCCCTTGATTTTTGGTAATGACCCCATGTTTTTTCGGGTCATGGAGACTCCAGGCAGCCGCAAAGATCAGCCTGGGGTGTCGTTCCAACTCATCCGAAGGGCCCTGCTGCCCGCAAGCCTCGGGCAAGCCTCGGCTAGGAGCTGGCGCCAGAGGCAGGGAGTGAATGCCGCGCGAAACGGCCGAGACGGATTCTGGAATTTCGGGGCGGGTGGGGATCCTGGCTGAAAGGCAACGCCCCCAACTCAGAAGCAGACGCTATAGGCCCGGGGAAGCAAGGAGAGGTTAGGGGCGATACAGGTTGGGGAATGATAGGATTCTCTCAAGATCAACGGGGGAAAACCAGTATGGGTGTTTGACGCGGAGTTCGCAGATGCGGGGGGGGGGGGGTGCTCCTGTTGGTTCTTGTGGTTGTGCTGTCTTCCGCAACCTCCCCAAGTGCCGGAGGTTACTTCGGATTTACGGCACATTCAGATGCCGCAGTGGTTGGGAAAAGAAAGTCCACGAGGTCGGAATCTTTACTGGCTCACCTCCAAAAACTGGTCAGTACTAAAAGCAGTCCATTCATTGGCTTTTTTGGGCTCCCCCCCTCCCCACCTATGCCGCATCTTGGGGCCTCTGGACTCAAGTCACGCCAGTGGGTTTCGTCCTTTTGGGATGAAGGGGCTTCAAGACAAGGTCAACGAGGTACTTGGACGCCCGGAAAGAGCCCTTGGAGTGGGGTGAGCACGCAAAAGAGGTTTGGGATGTTTGGGGTTTTGGGAATGAGCCTCATTTCAAGGAAACCACTTGGAGTCTCCATGACCATTTGAGAACCCCGCTTTCAAATCAAGCACGCAACAGATACCGTGGTTTGGCCATTTCAGAATACAAATGGCTTTGAAGGATACCTGCAGGAGAGGAAAAGGGAACCCCCTTTGGTGGGTTTAAAGGAAAACCAAAAGGAAAACCGGGTCCCCTAAAAAAAGACGAGCCACCTATAAACATGGGGTCATTCCCTGAGAACAAGCAGATGCTCCCGGACTGCAGGAGGAGACCGGGAACAACATGTGCTGCACCAGCGCCACCCCACTGATTGAGCAAAACATGTGCAACATGCGACATGTCATGGAGTCCGCCACGTTGTCCTGTTTTTTCAGCAGTTGTTCTGAATGGAAGTAAATTCAGAAGGAACGGCCGTTAAAACGAGCAAGGGCGGGTGTGGCCCACCTCTGAAAAACACAGGCTTTGACCAAGGAAACAAAGAACGAACCCGTTGCGAAAGCAAGCCGTGCCATACCCAACTGGACATTGGGAGTCTCCAAAGCCCTTCATGATGGGTCCAAGTTGGGGTAAGACGACCATGAGGCGCTTGGGACCGAACTGGAGACATCTCCGGATGAAGAAGGGTGGTTGCCCCAAACAGAAAGAACGTAGCTACCCCGACCATCCAGCTCTTTACTCAAATGAAGAAGGGGCTTTACGGCTTTACCGCTTTACCCAAGCAGGCCTTGCCTCGCATCAAACTCCCCGACTGAGCCCAAATCAAAACCGACACTTGTTGGATGTGCTTGATGTCAAATCTCACTCAAAAAAAAAAAAAACAGAGACTCAGTTGTTCAGTGGCTCCCTTTTTCCTTTTTTTTTTGGTGGCTGCCCCACTAAAATGGTCTTCCCAAAAAGGGTTCCCTTTTTTTCCATGGTCACTGAACAACTGAGGAGACGGAGCAAGAAACTTGACAGACCGAACCGACAGACCGACCGCCCAACCAACCAACTAGCCAGCCAACCAGCCAGCCAGCCAGCCAGCCAGGGCCAACCAACCCTTGAATTTGTTTGATGTCAAAGCCAACGTTGTATCCACGAGGCTGTTGCCAAGAAGGAGGAGGAGCTTGAGCCTCCCTACGAGGCGGGAGTGCGCGCTTCTTTTCATTCCTGACATGGGTGTGTCGTGTTTTAGTGTCCCCCCCCACCAAAAAAACACGAGTCGTGACGTGCTCTTTGCGGTTTTTCTTTAAAGACAACCAAAAGGGGGTCTCCACCCACATGGAGGTGGCTCAAAATGTGTGGTTTGTTTTGTTGTTGTCTTCTGAAAATTGGGCATCCCTCCAGGCCGGTGACTGTGTCTCAAGAACGGAAAAGAGCGACGAGAGGGGCCACAGCCTTTTTTGTTCCGATACGCGAAAGTCCCTGGAAAGCAAAGCAATAAAGCAGCCATGGTTGGCTTAGCCCGCTTTGGTATTACAGAAAAAGCTATTTGCAGGTGAGACCCCAACAAAAAAAGCTATTTGCAGGTCTAATCAGGATCTAAGCATTGGATCGTTTGTTAGGTTGCAAGTTGCTGGCGCTGAAAGGTCGCTGGAACTGTGGCATTGGTGCACTGGAATTCGCAATGGGCCATGCCTTGACGTCCAATGAGCCAATTGCAGTTTTGGCGGCTTCGGAAGATCCCAGTCGAGAGATTTTATTTTTTGCGATGCGTTGCGGGGTTCTTTCTGCAAGGTCCAATTAAAAACCCTTCCCAGATTGATGGGCCCCAGAACTGCTATGGTTCCCGGGGTTGCTGGTCGCAAAGTCCACCCCTTTTCGAGGCCAGGATTTATCCCGCCGCTGCTGCCGCACGTGACATAAGCAATAGCATCTCACCAGCTTGTCTAAAAGGCTAGATCAACGATCTTTGTCTCGCATAATTACAAAACCACAAATGCTAGACCAAAGATCTTTGCCTTTGGTATGTGACCTCATGCCCTGGTTTGTGGGGAGGGGTGGGGGGAGGATCCGGCTGAGTCGAAGCCGCAGCCCGCGACGCAGAAGGCGGGAGCTCGATGGGACAAAACGAGCTTGGCCAAGGGAAAGAAAAAGCCTGGGTAGATGAAGGTTAGTACGGGACAATCATCTATCACTACTGGAAATATTCCTTCTTTTTTTTCTCCCGGAACCAACACATGCTTTTGGACATATGGCTGTGGGACAAAACCAATGGGATCCCATTTTGGGATAGGTGAATTCACCCATGTTAGAACCTTAGTGGGAATTGGGATGTTCACTGGGGATAACGGAATTTTGGGTTTTGACCCATAACCAGAAAGTAAAAACTTCAGATGGCACTCCAAAGTCAGGATCCCTGGACATTATCTTTGGGCATGTGAAGCATCAGCTGAGTTCCTCCACTGGGGGTTTTGGGGAATTTCGATTCAAGGGCATCCCATGACAAGACTTTGGTGCATTCCGCTTGGATAATCAGGACTTCAAAACTTTTTTTCGGCCCCACTTTTGCGTTTTTTTTTTTTTTTTTTTTTTTTTTCCGAATGAAGCCACCAAAAGTTAGAGATCCACTTTCAGCCGGGCTTCGCAGATTTCGCCGCCGAGTTAGGCACTCGCCGGCTCCAAGGGATCGGGGGGTTCCGGTCCCCGGGGTCTTCGTGCGAGTGCGCGATGGGCCCGGAAAACAGCTCGGCTGTCCAAATGGCCGGTGGTCGAGTGGCACCGAATGTTTGTTTCCCCTTTGGTTTTGGGCGGCTGCCCCACGAAAAATGGCCCAGGCCCCAAAAAGGGTTCCTTTAGGTTCCTTTTTTTTTTCCAGGGTCACTGGACAACTGAGAACATGTCAGTCTTTTGACGGACGGAGTGCATGTCAGGCAAAGAAGTGAATGTGGCATCCGATCAAAGCGATGTCTTTGAACTCAACGGTCACACAAAACGATCCCAACCCACATTAGCAAATGACGACTGCGTGAAACGGTTAGAAGGCACTCAATCCTTATGCCACTAACATGTCACCTGTCAGAAGATTATCTGAAGATTGGTTGGTACCCTCCCACAAATGCTATGCTAGTGGGAGAAAGGGCATCAGTTTGACCTCCATTTGCTTAAGAGTTATGTTTTTTTGTTTTCCCTTTTTGGGTGTCAAAAGGAATTCATCACTACTGGAAATATTATTTTTCCTGGGGCCTTAGCCAAATGGAAGTTGAAGAGACCTTTGAGCATGGTACAGTCGTTGGATCTCTCGGTTTTCCCATGCCTCTGACCGTTTTCGGCACGTGAAGCGTCAGCTGAGTTCCTCCATTGGGGGTTTTGTGGGATTTCAAGGGCATCCTATGACAAGACTTTGGTGCATTTTGCTTGGATGTTAGGACTTTAACTTTTTGCCAACTAAGGGGTTTTCCATTAAATCACGAAAAGTTATTCTTTTAGCAGGGGAGCAGAAAGCAACCAAGCAGAGTCTATGAGTCTCAACGCTCGCTCTTCGGAGGTGCTGGGATTCTTGGGATGGTCTTGGGGCGCGTCAGGAGGCCAAGACGGAGCAAAAAGCGAAGACGGAAGAGTTGGAGGCCTGGTGGAAAACGAAAGAAGAGAGATACTCTAGGGGTACCTTCCCCATTCTTTCCAGGGATGCGAATCTTTT
>CAUJNA010000161.1:305000-308312 GCA_963377175.1 Effrenium voratum
ACAACAACAACAACAACAACAACAACAACAACAACAACAACAACAACAACAACAACAACAACAACAACTGCAGCAGCAGCAGCAGCAACAACAACAACAGCAGTCGTAGCAGCAACAGCGACCGTAACAGCAACAGCAACAGCAACAACAACGACAAACGCAACAGCAACAGCAGCGCAACAACGTGGGTTTGAAGGTTTGAGCCCCTAGTTCTGGTAGGGGGTATAGGGAAATCGCTCCTTACCTTCACAGTACCAATCCAAACCACCAATGAGAGGGAAGCTGAATCTGAGCCATACCCAGAACCCTGGCAAGTGAAGGTTAGTGGACAGTCCCAATCAAATTTGGTGCGGCCACCTTTGTTTTTTTTTTTTTACATTGGTTTGGCCAGGCCATTTGAATACCGATTGGTTTTGATTGTGACACATATGTTTTTCCGCAGCTTGAAAGATGCTGTGCTTGTTGGTTGCCGGGCAAGATGTAAATGCTGCGGCCAGCTGGTTGTTCTTTCGAGCGGCTTTCAGGTGTTCTTCGTGAGGGGGTCAAATATGACTCAGGTTTCCTGGTGGTTTTCCTTTTTGACCACAAACAAGGCGGTACCAACTCCAACAAAACACGTAGACACCCCCAGATATGAGAGACACCATTTTTTTGGATGCAGCCCAGAGTTGGTCTCGCTCATTTTTGAGACGGTTAAAAGGAAACGCCCAAAGGATCGCAGCATTGTGAGATTTGCCAAACAGTTACTTTAACCAACCAGGCCAGGTGCTTGAACCAACTAGGTGTTTTGAGGTTTAATTGACTTGCAGGCGGTTGAGGGAACTCCCTTTAACTTGGGATGAACCGGAAGGGGATCAGCTACCACTGGGGTTATTCAGTTTGGGGTCATTCCCTCAGGGACTCTCGTGAGAGCCCTCTTTCTTTTGGTGTGTGTGTGTGCGTGATTTGTTTGAGGTACCATGTTGACGTGCCCTCTTCCAAAATGTCCCCGCCCACTTCCCTGATTGTTCGAACAAGCGTAGGTTCAGTTGGGATGGTCTTCCAAAACCATTTTGAACCATGGTCGGAAGTACTTGTTCCTCGAAAAGGGCGCGGGGCAACTAGCAATTTAGTAGTTTCTCCCCATGTCTCCCTAAAATAGACCATAGACTAGGCCGAACTGAATGGGTGGCCTTGGACATGGGCGTTCAATGGGAACTCTCAACCAACCTCTCCGGAGGTGCCCTAGTTTCGAGACACATTTGATCAACCATGTTCCAGGCTGACACAGTCAGACTATGTTGGGAACCATTGAATAACTACTTGTTGTGTTCCCCAAAAGCACAAAAGCAGTCTTCTGATGCGTGGTGAAACACGTGACTACTTTAAAGCGAACAACTGATGCGAGTGCATGGGGTTTGTCTCAAGGGGGAGAATTTCCCTTTCCCAAGAACCCGTCGAGGCCACGACCGAGGACACGGAGGCGGGCTTCGGCCGAAGGGTCGACGAGTAAACAGGAAGCTCGCTGGGGGGACTCTGCCTTGGAAGTGTTTTGTAAGTCTCGCGGATTTGGATGTGCCAAGGATCGATTTCTCAGTCCGGAAGTTGTTGGGCGAGAATCCCTTGGTTCCCCAGAAAAATGGGGTTCCACAGTCCAGCCACCTTACCTTGGGGCACCAGGAATGAGAGCAGCCAATGCAAAGGATCCCAAAGCCCAAAGCATCATGACATCATTGGGATTTTGTGTTGGGGACCTCCAACATGTTTTTTTGGGGTACCACGTTGGTCATAGGAGGGCCAAATGATGGGGGAGAGCACCCCATGTTCCTCCGCTTTCTGCCATCTAAAGCCGCGGAGGGGAGCCTAAATGGGTTTGTCTCACGTCGGAAAGCCCTTGGACAGTTTCGAAGTGGAGAAGGGCTCCATAATTGGACATGGTCGACATGGAGAGTATGGCAAACTGGACAGTTTGAGGGCTCCCTTTGTTTTCAGAACCAGTGTCCTTTGATTTGTGATGTGGCTTCTACCTGTCGAGCCTGGTGTGGGTGCCATTCTCCTCTCAGCATCAACCGGTGACAGACACCATGGGTAGGGGAATCCAAAGGAAGCTCCCTTATTTTTCGAGGTTCCCCAACTACTGGCACACACACACACATACATATAAGTATACATATGAGCCACGGACAAAACACACGAAGACCACTTTATCAAGGCGGGGTACGTTTTTGCATAACACATGCCAAAACCATGCAAAACGATAAGGTCTCCCCCAAAAACGATAACCCTTAGCTAACACACGGCTCTATAACACCCCCTGCAGTTGCAACTTAGCTAGAATGGGACCCTTGCGTGACCGCCGTAAAACAAGAAGGCGAGTCGCCACTTTCGAGCTGGAGCTGCCAAGGTGTGCTTCGTAAATACGACACTTGTACTGAGAAGTTGCGATTTTCGAGCTGGAGCTGCGGAAGTATACTTCGCGTACTAGACTTGCACGACAAAGTTGCGATTTTCGAGCTGGAGCTGCGGAAGTGTACTTCTCGTACTAGACTTGTACTATAAAGTTGCGATTTTCGAGCTGGAGCGCTGCGGAAGTGTACTTCCCGTACTAGACTTGTACTACAAAGTTGCGATTTTCGAGCTGGAGCTGCGGAAGCGTACTTCCCGTACTAGACTTGTGCTACAAAGTTGCGATTTTCGAGCTGGAGCTGCGGAAGTGTACTTCTCGTACTAGACTTGTACTACAAAGTTTCAATTTTCGAGCTGGAGCGCTGTGGAAGTGTACTTTGCGTACTAGACTTGTACTACAAAATTGCGATTTTCGAGCTGGAGATGCGGAAGTGTACTTCGTGTACTAGACTTGTACTACAAAGTTGCGATTTTCGAGATGGAGCTGCGGAAGTGTACTTTGCGTACTAGACTTGTACTACAAAGTTGCGGTTTTCGAGCTGGAGCTGCGGAAGTGTACTTCGTGTACTAGACTTGTACTACAAAGTTGCGATTTCGAGCTGGAGCTGCGGAAGTGTACTTCGCTTCAAAGTTGCGATTTTCGAGCTGGAGCTGAGGAAGTGTACTTCGCGTACTAGACTTGTGCTACAAAGTTGCGATTTTCGAGCTGGAGCTGCGGAAGTGTACTTCGCGTACTAGACTTGTGCTACAAAGTTGCGATTTTCGAGCTGGAGATGCGGAAGTGTACTTCGCGTACTAGACTTGTACTACAAAGTTGCGATTTTCGAGCTGGAGCTGCGGATGTGTACTTCGCGTACTAGACTTGTACTACAAAGTTGCGATTTTCGAGCTGGAGCTGCGGAAGTGTACTTCGCGTACTAGACTTGT
>CAUJNA010000162.1:0-60000 GCA_963377175.1 Effrenium voratum
TACATACATACATACATACATACATTACATACATACATACATACATACATACATACATAGCATACATACATACATACATACATACATACATACATACATACATACATACATACATACATACATACATACATACATACATAATACATACATACATACATACATACATACATACATACATACATACATACATACATACATACATACATACATACATACATACATACATACATACATACATACATTCTTACATACATACATACATACATACATACATACATACATACATACATACATACATACATACATACATACATACATACATACATACATACATACATACATACATACATACATACATACATACATACATACATACATACATACATACATTACATTACATACATACATACATACATACATTACATACATACATACATACATACATACATACATACATACATACATACATACATACATACATACATACATACATACATACATACATACATACATACATACATACATACATACAGACAGACAGACAGATAGACAGACAGACAGACAGACAGACAGACAGACAGACAGACAGACAGACAGACAGACATACATATATATATATGCATACATACATACCAGAGAGGGAGACTGGGCATGGAGAGGCTTGGGGGGATGGGGAGGATGGGGAGCAGAGGGAGGGAGAGAGGACGACAGAACACACAAGGGAGACAAGGGAGAGAGGCAGAAGGAGAAAAGGGAGAGGACAATGTCGGCGGACTGAGCCGGAGGCTCTAAAGTTTTCTCTGTTTTTTGTTTTGTTTAATCTGTTTATTTATTTTTTCGCTACCCCGGCCGATGAAGGACGCTTCCACCAGCTCGTCGTCTTCCCTGATTTCCTCGCGCGGGCGGAGGGAAGGCGCGCCGAGAAAATCCCGAGTTGTGCATGTGCCATTCGTCGCTGGCTTCAGTCACTCGTTTTGGCCGCTCAAAATGAAGCGATCTGGTCGGACACATGTCTAGGTTTGTAGCCAAAAGAAACCAGTGCCATGTTCAAACACCCACGGAATAGTCAACATCTCTGATGCTTAAACCAGGCAGTCCCCAAACGGCAACCTAGTTGTCCCTTTTCTGGGGGTTGATCAAAAGGTCCTTCACATGGGGTGACCATTTTGGAAACCACACACAAAGATGACATTCACCACATGCGGAAACTTACTCATGGTCAAACTGGGGCCGTTCATGGAATATTGCTCAATCCTATGGAGACATGAATCTAACCTTCTTTTTTTCTGGCGTCTATTGGGCCTATTGTTAACCCCATGTTCATCAACCCCAGCATATTTATAGGGGGGTGCCGTTGGGTTCAGTAGGGAATCAGACCACTTTTGGAGGGGCCCCCACCCCCCTTTTTCGTAAAACTGGTGAATCACTTTCGGTTTTTAACCACGGCGTCCAAAGAAATCCCAGTGGATCGATCCTCTTAGCGCAGCTCACGCGTTCAGTCCTGGAAGCCCGGCGGGATCTCCTTGCTCTCCTCCTTAGTAAGTCGTCCATCTGTGATAAGGACAAAGTTGCATTGGTGATGGTTTCTGGGTGTATGGCAATTTGCCAGCATGATGATGACGATGGTGATGACGAAGCTTTAATACTCGTGGATAGTTGCGAAATCCATTTCGCAGCACTACGCCAGAGTTTCGCGTGTGGTGCAGGACTTTGTCCGTCCACTGGATCTTTAGACAAACCCATGCTATGATACATACTGTGGATGGACAGAATCCACAGGTACCGGGCGTGGATTCTGTCCACGGTGGAAGAATTACACACACTATTGCCTATGACATGTGACCTTAAAGCACCAAATCCACGACTCTCTGGGCGCAAGACCTGGAAGGCGGAGTTTGCGTCTGCGCCTTGGAGTCAAACGCTCCATGGGACCCACAAAACGCCCTGGAATTGAGAGGGATCCTCTTCTGAGTTGGTCACCTTTTTCGGGCCCCATGCTCATTTCCAGGCGAGTAACTCAGCCAAAAGTGTACATTCACGGTACAAGGGGCATGCCGGCATCATCCTAGATTCAGGGAAGCCTTCGCTACGTGCCTCTTTGGCATGAAGCCGAATTACCACGCTCTACGAAAGATACTTTGGTTGGTTGGTACGTTTTTGTTCCGGAAACTCGAACTCAAACTTTGACATTGGCTCAGAGATGTCCAGGAGTAAAACATCTTCACCCTTTCAAACGGAAAAGAACAAAAGCCACCCGCTGATGCTTGGCTAAAGGGAACTTCCTCTAAAGATAGTGGCGGAAAAAGGACACTCTTATTTGGTTGGCTGATATTTGGGTGTGCTTTTAAAAGGGAACCCTCTGTTGGTTGGTTTGAAAGGAAAAGCCAAAAGGAAAACCACAATTCCAGACGGGGGGGCCTAAAAAAGACGAGCCACCCACACTCCAAAGGAAGCCCCCCCGCCAAAAAGCCAGCGGTCTGCTCCGAGGCTTGAACGCCAAACGCTGCCGCTGGGCACATTGTCCGTAAGCCTCAGAGAAGGGTACCGTTAACCCCAGATCAATCAACTCTAGGTTTATGACAAAGGGGGGGGCCCCTTTTCGGGGCGTTCCTCTCCAAAAGTGGTCTCGGTTGACACTCCTCTGATAAACTGAGGTTGATGAAGATGGTGTCAACATTAACAAATGTCTTCCTGGGGCCTCAAAAGACTGCCGTTGTTTACGACCATGTTTTTGGTCGCGACAAAAAATGGTCGTGGTATGAGAAAGCAATTGTCCACAAAATGTCATATTTGGCATGATGCATCTGCAAAGGCCCTTTTTGCTTGTAACAGTTCAATGGGGGCGAAAGCCCACATGCAAGGCTTGCAAAAGGCCACGGGGCTTGCAAAAGCCCCATGGCTGCAAGCTTGTATGCAGCAAACCTATGGACTTGCAAAAGCCCAGCCATGTAAGCCATGCGTGTTTGGCGAAGTCAACACGTCTATATATATATATATACACACTATATATCATGTTCATGCCACGAACGAAAAAAATGGTCGTTCCACAAAATGGCCGTGTGAACAAAAACTGGTCGTGTCGCACCGCAACCAAAAAAACGGCGGTCGTTTCAGGCCCCAGGTTTCTGAACCAGCCAATAGGGCTGGATGATCCAGCAAACAAAGTTGCTTCTCACGGGTGCTTGGCCCATTTCCTGCAGAAACACTCTTGTAGCTGGTATGACAATTGCTGACAAACGGGGAATAAGGAAGCCACAAAAAACGTTGATGGGTGAGCAGGGCTTGCCAGAACAGTCATGCAATTCGAGAGCTCTTCTGGATCTGGTAGTCTTCCAAAATCCCTCCTCTCACTTCTATTGGTGGAGAGAGGGTGGTGTCTACGCATCACTCTGCAGAAGGTAGACTTAAAGGAAAACAGTCACTTGCAAATCAAGGAACAGCTCCCTGGCTAGCCCGGGTTCTGCAGAAGCCGAGGATTTGGCATCCAACAAACAATGCATATGGGAAAATCAAGCAAGCAAGCAAGCAAGCAAGCAAGCAAGCAAGCAAGCAAGCAAGCAAGCAAGCAAGCAAGCAAGCAAGCAAGCAAGCAAGCAAGCAAGCAAGCAAGCAAGCAAGCAAGCAAGCAAGCAAGCCAAACAAAAGAGCAAACAAGCAAGCCAAACAAACAAGCAAACACTTAAACAAAAGAGCAAGCAAGCAAAATAGCCAGCTAGCAAGGAAACCAGCGAGCAAGCAAGCCAGCGAGCGAGCGAGCGCGAACGGCAAATGATGAACCATGAAGCAATCAAGCAAGCAATCAAGCAAGCAAGCAAGCAAGCAATCAATCAATCAGTCAATCTATCAATCAATCAATCAATCAATCAATCAATCAATCAATCAATCAATCAATCAATCAATCAATCAATCAATCAATCAAATCAAATCAAATCAAATCAAATCAAATCAATCAATCAATCAATCAATCAATCAATCAATCAATCAATCAATCAATCAAATCAATCCACGAATCAACGAATCAATGAATGAATGAATGAATGAATGAATGAATGAATGAATGAATGAATGAATGAATGAATGAATGAATGAATGAATGAATGAATGAATGAATGAATGAATGAATGAATGAATCAATCAAATGAAATCAAATGAAATCAACCGAACTCAAATAAAATCAAGGGAAATCAAATCAACCAACCAACCAACCAACCAACCAACCAATCAATCAATCCATCAATCAATCAAACACACACACACACAAAACAAACAACACAAGCATCACAAACCAACAAAACGAAACAAGCAAGCAAGCGCGCAAGCGAGCCTGCCAGCAAGCAAGCGAGCAAGCGAGCGCGCAAACCATCAAACGTAGACACAAAACAAACAAGCACGCAATGAAACAAATAAACAATGAAACCAACCAACCAATCAACCAACCAACCCACCCACCCACCAACCCACCAACCCACCAACCCACTAACCAACCAACCCACAAACCACAAACCCACCAACCCACCAACCAACCAACCCACAAACCACAAACCCACCAACCCACCAACCCGCCAACGCACCAACGCACCAAACCCACCAACCCACCAACCCACCAACCAACCAACCCACCAACCCCCAAACCACAAACCCACAAACCCAACCAACCCAACCAACCCAACCAACCCAACCAACCCAACCAACCCAACCAACCCAACCAACCCAACCCACCAACCAACCGACCAAACACACGGAGACACACACACACACAAAGCTTGCCGTATGGAATCGGATGGTCTCTGCGGTCTGCCGCTTTTTCCATGCATGCAGGAGTCGCAGCTGTTGGCCGGGGGAGCCGAAGGGTACGAGGAACTCGATCACGCGCAATGCGCCGAAGGCTGCCGTTCCAAAACTGCCACTCCCGTGTCGGAAAAGCCTGAACCATTTGAGCTCAGCTGGAAGCAGAAGAGCCAGTGTCTGTCATTGAGGTACCATTTGGGTGCGTCGGGCACCTTGGCACATGCAATGAAAAGCCAGGAAGTTGTGCACGCCGAGTGGATTTGTTTCGAGTGTCACCTTCAACTTCCTGACCGATCTAGTCTTCTGACGGAACTACCACGGGTTGCCATATCATGGCGCACGAAGATAGAGATGTGTTTATCTCTTTTGCTAAAATCCGCAGCCCGGCCTTGCAAAGACGCCGGGGAGCCTAGCCAGAGTGCAGCCTGGTCTAGGGCTGCTGCGCACTCCGTGCAACAGCAACCTCGTTTCAGGTAAACCAAAACTTCGTTACCAAAGTCCCGATATGTGCTTTTTTTGGGGGGCGCCCTTTCTTGGATGGTTTGGCACCTCGATCCTACCGCCGAAGGGTCGTCAAGGTTTTGGCCTCCTGAACATGGCTGCAAATGATGCTGCCAAAGGTAAAAAGGATTCGGCGTGAGCTGGTCAAAATCGCTATCAATTGAAATACTGGCAAAAGTGTTTGGATTTCCCCGTATCGAGTGTCCATGTCATTCCCGTACTAAACCATGAACAGTGACCGTAGCTCGCCGCAGAGTGAGACGAGCATGATGGCTGTTTCTCAAGCCATTGTCGCTCTCACTCTTTGCACTGGCCCACAATGTCAGGTTCGCATCACGCCCTTGTTCTTGCCTGGGTTGTTCAAAACCGTCATCCTGACTTCCCTAATCCAAAACCCGTGATAGCACACCACTACAACGAGGGACATCACCACCATCGCAAACGAAGCTGATCTTGAACTACCCGGCTTTCTGGGCGATCCACAACGGTTCAACGCAAACATGATCAGTCGCATCCTGGTGCCAAAATGAGCCACACCTACGGGGTCAACTCGTATCGGAGGACTGAAAGGAACTTTGACCGTCGACTCAGAATCTCCACAAACCCGTGTCGACTGAGGCTTCAAGCAAAAAAGCAAGCTGTTTGCGCTTTCTTGACATGGCGGTTTCTTCCAGACAGCCTCAGTTCGGAGACCAGAGCTCGATGTTTGGTCCGGGAAACGGGAAAGCAACCCCGCTGCACTTTTCTGCGATCTTTGAACTCTCATAGGCCGAGCCGAATCTTCAGATGCAGCGAGTGAGCCTTGCGGCGCAGCGCCTGGAGCGGTTTGGTGGGCGAAAAGGCTACCCTTTGGCTTCCCCAAGGGTGGAAAATTCCTGCGCCGACCCAAAACAGAAAAACAAAAAGAAAAAACGGGGCGCGGCTTCCTCCTGATTTTTCCGCCCCAAATTTGCTCTCACTGCGAGAAAGGGCTAGTTGCTCGATCCTGTCAAGCGCGCCACATGAGGCATGGTCGAAATTACCTACATGCGGCCGTTTCGCTACTCAGTTTATCGTTTTCCAGCGTTTTGTGTTTCTGACACTTCTCACTCTACAAGTATTGCGGAATACAAAAGGCTAATAAATACGCCAAGAACAAGAGAAGGACAGGGAACAGGGAGGAAGGGAAGAAAGGAGCAAGGAGGAAGGGGAAGGGAGGGAAGGAGGAAGGAAGAAGGGATGAAGGGATGAAGGGACGAAGGGACGAAGGGACGAAGGGACGAAGGGACGAAGGGGAGAAGAGAAGAAGGGAAGATGCGTCTTTTGGTTTTCCTGCTCCGGCCGATCACCGACTGTACTCCATGTACCGATGCACTGTTTGTTGCAGTGGTTGGCCGAAGGGGCGACAAAACAGAGAAAAAACCAGCGGATACACTTCAAACCAACCCCCAAACGTTTTGCTTTTAAGCAAGCCAAACAAACTAGTGCCCTCCTCTCAAACCGAGCGGGTCCCTTCAAACCAGCCCAAAACAAGAATCAAGGAGTTCCCTTCAACCACCATTCGTGGCTCCCCCCAAAAAAAGAAAACCAACGCCTGCCGTGTCTTTTGTGAAACCGGACAAGGACATCGATCACCTCCTTTTCGCGCCTTGGACTTGATGTAGTCGAAGGCGGTGTAGCCCCAATGGTTCTTCTGATACAGGTCCGCTCCGAACCGGATCAGCAGAAGCACCATCAGGCCGTCCTCCAGGGAAAGCGGGCTGCAAAACTCGCACAAGAGGCTGACACCAGTCACTTAGTTGGTAAGTGTATAACAAATATATATACTTATACACGTTCAAGTGGGACTGACTGTGTAATCACCTAATAGCCTGAGTGTGACAAACCTGTGTAACAGCGCGGCACTTGTTGTATCCAGCGAGGGCTGTAGTCGGGCTGTAGGCTCAAGGACTTGATGTACAAAGGAGCGGGTCATGTACAAACTTGGATGTACATTAACACCCCCTCTTGGATTGATGTATCCCTACAGCAAGCCAAACAGTTTTGCTCTAGTTGTGCGAAGTGATGTAAAAGTCTGTTATCAGCTCTGCTGGCTGTTTCACTTTGTACATCCATGCCTCGAATGAATCGAACATCTGTACAAACTGCATTCATGTGACCTGATGTTGGAAAAGATGTAGCTGCACCATTGTCCCAAAATCCGGTGTGCCGAAATGGCTGGGCACTCGATGTACCTTGAAATGTCTTCGTTCTCCTCCTTCATGATCCTTTTCTTGTTCAACAGCCCGCACCCCTGCTGTTGAGACAGGATCGCTGAGCTGTCTATCTCCTGTAGCTTCTGGTCGCTGTAGCCAATCTGTCCAGGGACCAGGGCCACGCTGTTCCCACCAAGCTGAATGCCATGTTTCACAATGTACTCGGTGACCCTTGTTTTCAGAGGCTCATTAATAGCTTGTGCTGCAGGGTATGTGTAATAGCTCAAAGCCATCGAGAAGCCTGCGTGTACTCGATCCAATGAATCCTCTGTATCCAGAACCTGTTGGATGGGAATGACAATGTGTTGCAAAATTGCAAAGTTCCTGGTCAGGTTGCAATTCGTGAGGAAGTTTGTGATGTGGCCCTTCACATTGAACATGTGCCGGAGGCCTTCTTGATTGTTGAAAGAAACCATGCGCACTCCTGGTGTAACTGAAGGACCTGTCCAATGTAGCCTCTATTGAACACTGCAACCTTCTTCTCACAAATTTTCTATAACAGCCCATGTGTGCGCAAGCTCACCCTGTGCAGAAAGAATGTGCTCAGGTCTGCGGCGCTGTCTTTGCCCTGAGGCTGTGTAGCATTCCCATGAAGCCCAATGTGGGAGACCTCATGTAACCCGGGATCCTCTGCACCTCATCCAGTCGGTGTCATCAACATGTATTGTTCCACTGTAAGTGGAACCACTACAGTGCCGTTGTCGGGGTCATCCGGTGTAACCGAAATGGCTACCGGCTCCACCATGAAGCTATCTGGCACTGTCATGGCCATGTGAAGGGTCTTGCATGCCCGGTGCGCCATTGATGTAAAGCTGAAGGTCTAAAAACTGCACACCTCAAATGTGAAATGGCTGCAGCATGTATCAAAGCATTCGTGTACAAACTGTCATCCAGAGAAATGTCCAAACAAAAGGATGTAGGGGAAGTCGTAATGGTTGTAAAAGCGGGTCGATCCATGGCAATGTATCTACCCTAAAAGACTCTAAATGTGCCGGCTGTTATGTAGTGAAACAAACACGTGTGTGAACTGTGCAACGCCTGTGTGAAACTGGATGTGATGGCCTCAAAGGCCAACTGCGTATGTGTGTTTGTTGAGTGGCCAACAAACTTGATGAGAATGTCTGCCGGGTTGTCTTCTGATTTTACTTTGTGCATTATGATGATTTTGCTTTTGACAAGTTGTTGTACGAAGAGGTGTCGCAGCTCGATGCGTTTCGCTTTCTTTGATATGCCTTCTCTCATTGCTGTTGACTTTGCTGCGCTGCTGTCTGTGTGTGTGCGTACTTCAAATGTTTCCCTGATGAAGAGAGGCTCTCTTGTGCTGCTGTACCACTTGCGTACAATTCTGATTCTGCTGATGAAAGTGCTATTGTTGCTTGTGCTCTGCTGCCATAGTGTGCTGCTGCTCCAAAGAAGTAAACCACGAATCCTGTTGTGCTCTTCCTGGTTGTCTCGCGCGATGCCCAGTTGGCATCTGTCTGTGTGTCGATTTTTGAGTGGGATTCGTTTGTCCTGTGTTTGCATCTTTGGTCGCAGGTTGTGTCTCATGTACCTTGTTCTTTTAATTACCTGATCATGCGCTTGAGCTTCTTGTTGTCAAGTTGTGTTGTGACTGTCGTGATCTTGCTAGTTCTTTTGCTCCAAAGCTGATGTCTGGTCGTGTGTGTGCTAGCCATTGTATCTTGCCAACAAGCCGCCTGTACTGCTTTGTGTTGATCGTGATCAAGTGGCGCTTCATCTTCTGTTGTAGCTTTCATGCGTGACACTCCAGGTGATGGTGCTGGATTGCATGTAGTCATTCCTGACTCTTCCAAGATGATGTCCACCTAGTTGTCGTTCAAGCTGATGTCAATGTAGTTTCCTTTATGTGAGATGTTTCTGCCAAGGAAGTGTCATGTTGATCCAACTGTTAGATCGCCGGTGTGTCTCAGCAGGACTTCCTTTGGTATTCTGCTGAACAAGGTGTCGATGATGCTTTGTGCTCCTATGAATAGAGATCGTCTACATAGATCATGATGTAGACTGGGCAACCCTTAGACCTGTAGACATTGCTTTCTATTGTGCACCTCACAAGTTCAAGTGTGACTGTGCAATGTGGTCTTGCCATTGTTTTGGTGACCATAAATGGCTTTGTTTAGCCGCCACATTATGTGTCTGTTTTCTTCACCGTAGAACTCCTGTGGTGGTCGCATTACCAAGTTGTATGATTGCTGCTGCATGTAGAAATGCAACACTTACATCTCCTGCGCAGACCGACCAGTTGTAAACCAGTGCCATTGTGAGAAGTACTCTCAGTATGCAAAACAGTGGTGTACTTGCGAAGAGTAGGTTGTGGTCTGTAACGGGTTCTGTGTGGCCTTTTGCTGCTATGCGTGCTCGTACTTCGTTGTGTTTTTGTTTGAGAACCCACCTTGATTCGATGATATTTGCCTGTTGTTCTGGTGTCATTGTGTTGCTACCAATCTCTGTGAAGACTGATTGGTCTGTTGTTGTACTTATTTCTTCATGCCTTGTGCTACCTGTTGTGGATCCAAGCCTTCTGTATCATGTATGATCGGCTCTAGCAGGATCCTCGCGTTCTCGATTTCTTGTATGTCCTCCATTGACCCGGTCTCGATTTGTTTACCGTTTTTTGTTGTAAACTTGATGGCATTGATTCTCATCTTTCCTTTTGGCTGTTGTAGGCCGCTCGGGCGCTTGTCTCTCTGCTGTGGTTCGCTGTTGCTTGCCTGGGCTGCCTTCTGCTACTGTGTCATCTGTTTCTCTGGTGAGCGATGTAGGCGGTGGTGCTGGCAATGCTGGTCGCTTCTGATGCGTTGATGATGTAGCCATTGGTGGTGTAGGTTCTGCTGTCTTCTTCTGCTTTGCCTGCTGATCACTTGCTTGTGATGCGCCCTGTCTCTTGCCTTCTGCTGCTGTGCTTGTTGTTGCATCCTTCTGTGATGGTGGTGCTTTACTTGTAGCTGGAATTGTCACTTGTGTTGGGAGAGTTGGTGTAGGCAGTGCTGATGCTGGTGTCTTCCAGGGGCCTGTGTTCACACAGTCCAGTTGCTGTTGGTTGTGTTTGTGAGGCAAAATCTGCCTTTGGATTGCCCTTGCTCTGACAATCCTGTTGTACATGATTCGCCTGTGCTTGTATCCTTGCCAAGCCAGATTCCATTGCAGAATCTTGGCTCGGGTTTTGGAAATTGTTTCACTGTTGGTAGCATGTCTCGCCAAACTCACAAAGTGGTGTGTTGTGCTCTCTGTTGCATCTGTTGAAGTAGCTCGTGCATCCATTGCTGTGAACTGCATACCTGTTCATGATGCATGCGCTGTGTCGAACTATCCAAGGCATGAGTGAATGTTTCATTGAAATGTCTCTGTTGTAACTCTGCCTGATTTGTGCCTTGAATGTTCTGATTTGTGCAAACAGTGTTCTGTGTGCTCGCTCTACTCCTCCTTGTGATTGTGAACTGTATGCTCCTGAGTTCCTTGTAGTGATGTTGCCGATCCTGTTGGCCACTGCTGTGGCAAGTGCTGTCAGGAAGTCTTCCTGATCTGATTGTAGAATGGTGTGTGATGTTCTGCGACATTCAATGAAGAAGTGCTGTAGCTGTGTGACTGCATAGTCGAAGAGCATCCTCTTGTCAGTCAGTTGTGTTGCCATGATCATCCCAGATTGGATGTCAATTGCTGTGAGAATCGGATGTACGTTGTTGTCATCAAAGCCTTTGATGTAGCCGAAGTCAAGCTGTATGATTGGAAGCTTGCTGTGCTGCTTTGGGTGATTGTTCTGTCTGCCTCTTGCGTGTACGCATATTGGGCACCAACTCCTGTAAGAAAGGTGTGTCACGTTGTGCTCGAGTGTCTCCTGTGGTGTTGGTTGCTTGGGTGCTTGCACTGCTTTCGCTTTTGTTCCTTGTTGTTGTTCTTCATCATCTGATTCGAACTGTGTAGGAAACTCCTGGTGTTTCTCAAAGTTTGTCCAGCCTGTCCAGGGCTTGTCTGATGATTTAGCTGGCTGTGTTGCCCATTCATCTTCTACTAACCTTGTGTTGTGTCTTTCTCCAACTGCTAAAACGCTTTTCGAGACTCCACATGTACTCTCTTCCAGTATGGGCCTTCTCTGTGCCAGTAGTCTCCTCCATGCTGTACTTCTGAAGGAAATTGGTGCGCTGTAGCCTTGGATTGTCATCCAGTGTAAGTTGGAAACCTTGTTCCACCAGCCCTGTAACCGAAAGAGTTGGCTGTTTAACTTCACAAGCATAAAACGGTATGACAATTTGTTGCCCACTGTGGTTTGTCACGCAAACCCACCTGTGCCCAAAGAGCTTGATGAGTTGGTTGGTTGGTCACTGTTCTGAGCTGTGGTCAAGCCATGGTGGGCATACATGTGTAGCCGCACCGCTGTCAATCATAAGACTGACTCTGTTGTGGTCTTGTGTGAGTTGCTGGGCTGTGGCAATCATGGCAAGTGTTACTTCGTGTCATCCTGAGATGGGTACTACTGATGGATCTGCAAGCGGTGGTGGTTGTGGCAACGACAACTTGCACCCAGTTGTTGTCATAGTGTACCTGACAGTACCAGTCATCTGTCTGGTCATTGGCGTCGAAGTTGCCAGTGTCGTAGTTGTAGATGGCCACTCCGCATTGCTTGGCCATGTGTCCTGGCTGTCCACATCTGTAGCAAACATTTGTTGCGCGCTTTCCTTTTGCTCCTTTTCCTGCTTGTTGGTTGCAGTAATATCCTTTTCCTTCTGTCCTGGGACCGGTCCCGACTGGTCCCAGGACCGGTCCTGGGACCGGAACCGGTCCTGGGCAGACTGGTGTCGGATCCTCCAAACACCTGCTTCCAGACTGGGTTTCTGGACTGGTCCTGGGACCAGCCTGGACAGGGTCCCAAGTCCCGGTCCCTCTGCGACCGGTCAAGGGCAGGGACGGAGGATGGCCTTGTTTCTAGGACCGCTCCCGGGCCAAACCGACCCATGCGGTAATTGACGAGCTGCCATCTTTCTGACTTTTCCGTGTTGTGGTAGTAGAGGATCCCTGGATCCATTCTGCAAGAGAGTCCAAGACGTTGATTCAAACCGCGGCTCGGACTCGCACTCGTGTTTCCCGGAGGAGGCTTTGGCCTTGTTTCTAGGACCACTCCCAGCCCAACTCAAAGTGACTTGGGCGCGAACCGGCCCAAGCGGTAATTAACGGACGAGCTGCCATCTTTCTGACTTTTCCGTTCATCCTTGTGGTCGCAGAGGATCTGATAAGTGGTTTCTGGGTTTGCGGACTGGCACCCGTGTTTCAGATGATTTTTCCCTTAATGCGCCGGCAGGCAGAGCCTGGTTAATCCGGCTACGCGTCCTGGGGTAGCAGGTTGCCGCTAAGCAATTTAGCTTTAGCTACAGGGGCTGCACCCTGTGCCGCCGCCCCTCGCCACTTGGTCGTGATGCGCTGCCTAAATCCGGCACCTCTGCATCACCAGCTCGGGCTTGCGGTTTTGCTTGCCTGTGGGAAACCCTCGCAAAACATCGCGTATATGCAGGGTTTAGGCCATGTGGCTGACATCATCAGGGTCTGGGGTTGGGCCTGGGTGATGCTTCAGCGGGGCTTGGTCTGCATCATCAAGACTTCCTTCCAAAAGCCTCTCAACCCATGAAGCACTGTTTTTTAGAAGGTATCGGAGGGATATGAGCGAGGCTCATTTTTGCGCATTTTGGCGCCAAGCGCTGCGGGCATGCCGGCGATGCTGGGTCCTCGCTCTACAAAACGCTGTAAATACCGCAAAATCTGCTGCGCTGAGCGTTGGGCTGTTGTTCTGTCCGTTTTGCTTGTGCTGTGGCTGGCTCCGTGCTGCGCGGTCCTTGCATTTTTCCCGTTGGTTTTCGGGCCTTCTGGCGCGCGCGCGCACGCGCGCGACCCTAGCCACAAAACGCTGCTATTTACGGTGTTTTGTTGCATTTGCGTTTCCGGGCTGGCTTACGAACTATTCTTTTCGGGCTGCTGTTTCTGGGGCCTCTGGAGCGCGCGCGCGCGACCCCGTGTCAGCCTTCTGGGTTGGGGCCCGGCTGGGGCCCAGAAAGCTGGCATCCCCGGCATCATCTGGGGTTGGGTGGGCAACATGCACAACCTAACCAGCCATATCATAGTACAGGATACGTTTCTCATACAAAAACATGACATGACGTGGCATAACTTCAAACAGGCGTAGCCGGCTAGAGGCCGCAGGCCCTTCCTTTGTTGTTGTATCCTTTTCCTTTGGCATATCCTTGTTGTCCTTTAAAAGGATTTCCTTGTCCAACCGGTTGTTGATTGTACTTGCCTTTTCCTCCTTTGTAGTTGTAGTTGTGCCCGTAGCTCCCGTAGCCTTTGCCCTTGTTGTGTTTTCCTTTGCCCTTGTGTTTGCCCTCCTTTGCGTTTGTTGTACCATGTTGCTCCTATGTCCATCGGTGCTGGTCCTTGATTTTTGCTGCCTGATCTGATTGCTTGTTGCCTGGTGAAGGTTTCTGTTGCTCTGTAGTATTCGGTCACCATGGATCTGATCTGTGCATATGCTGTGATGTTCCTGCTTGCAGCTGTAGGTGTTGTTGTAGTGGTCCTTTTGTCTCATTGAGCAGCACGGCAATCTTGACTGCGTCTGGTAGTAGTGTGTTGTTGTCCTGTTCATACTTGGAGAGTTGGAGCTCCCATGTTGTAAAGCTCTCTTCGAACTTCTGTTCATCCAGCTGTGGTTTTAGTAGCCGTGTGAGGTATCCAATGCTTCTTGTTCCAAGTGGTATGGAATACCTTGCATGTACCAGCCGCCATGTTTCAAAGCCGTCGCCTTGTGTGTTTTGTCTGCAGATTGTAGGTGCTGGTCCATCGCATGTGCCCACTAAGAGGTAGTGTAAGTTGTTGCTCGATCTTATACATTGCTCTGCAACTTGTTGTGAAGGCGCTGCGTTCTCCAATTGGTCGTTTGTAACTTGTCCTACTGATTGCTCTGACTGTCTGAGCAGTCTGTTGTATGCTGGGTATTGTAATCACAGGTATGCTCTCATCTTGTATTTCCATTCCTCGAAGGTGTTGTGTTCTCCTGTGAGCCGTGGTGGTGATATCTTGTATTTGTGGATTCCTTCCAGCTGCTGTTGCTGTTGCTGTTGCTGTTGCTGTTGCTGTTGCTGTTGCTTTGCTGCTGCTGCTGCTGCTGCTGTTGTTGTTGTTGTTGTTGCTGCTGCTGCTGCTGCTGTTGTTGTGCCATGTTGCTCACTACTGTGTACCTGAACCTGTGAGTGCGTGTTGGAGCTCACCCTGGGTAGTGGTCAAGGATCGGCTACCATGTTAAAGTGAGACTGACTGTGTAATCACCTAATAGCCTGAGTGTAACAAACCTGTGTGTGTGTAACAGCGCGGCACTTGTTGTATCCAGCGAGGGCTGTAGTCGGGCTGTAGGCTCAAGGCCTTGATGTACAAAGGAGCAGGGTCATGTACATTAACAATACATTCGAGAGAGAGATGGAGAAATAAACCACCCAGATCCAAGACTGCCTTCACTATGACCACGCAACGCGACCAGCTAGAGGTTCATTCCCGAATTTCAGCATTATGTTTTGCTGGTGCTGCAATGAAGAGCGCAAGTACCATGCAACTGCATCGAGTGAACAGAAACTCACAGCATGGCATCTCAAAGAAACTCACAGCATGGCATCTCTCACGCGTGCCCGTTTGGGTTGGGCTAGTTGGGCTGCTCTTGCAAAGGGGCAACCCAACTAATCAAACTTCAACTCATGTGTTTATCATTATTAACATTTTTTTGTTGTTCTCATTATTACTATTTTTGGGGGAGGGGGGGGGGCAACAAGTCGCCTGCGAAACAGAACCCTAAAATCGGTGGACACTGACCCACATTCAGAAAACCACCCTGGTTTAATGTCGGGTTTCCTTTTCAGAGGTGTTTCCTAGAAAGCCAGTCCGTCCTCTGCTCGCGCGGCCTCCACCAGTGGAAAGGTGTACTTGAAACCCAGGCAAGAAAATTTTGGGGCATCCAAGTCGTCCATGAAGCGATGCCTCCTCAAGAAGTCCGCAATCTTTGCCTGGCTCGGTCGACACAACACCCCCGAAACCCTGAAACATGGTTGAAACATCTATTCTTCAACTTAAAAACTTCATTTTCTTCCCCTCAAAAGGGGCCAAGTGTCTGGATCATTAAACACGCGTCCTGCTCCTGCAAGCTCTGCTGATGTTTCAGCCACTGGCCATTGAGCGAGCTCTTGCGGCGAGGCTTCGCCACGTCGTTGGTCAGGTGGCTGATAAAGTCATCCGGAGAAGAGAGCTTACACCTACCACCAACCTGCTCAAATACAAGCTCGGCCATGAGTCCGCCAAGATGCGACTCGACTCTTGAGCCTGTGGCAAATCTGGCGGAGGGCCCCGTGAATTCGGAATTGGCGATGGCGACTCACTTTGAAAGCCCGCTACATTGAAAAGATGGGCGTGGCGTTTTTTGGAGTTGGTACGCCTTGTTTGGTGGTTTTAAAGGGAAACCAGCTTGTGATTGTTTTTGTGTTTTTTTTTGGGGGGGGAGGTCCCTAAACAAAACAAAGAACACACAGGGAAAGTGGCGCCCTACCCGGGTTGCCAACTGGCAAGCAAAGGGTCCTTGGAGGGTACCCGTTCGTAGGAATGTCACAACCCAGAGGCTGCCGATTGATTGGGGCCAGGGCCTTCAAACAACCTGGTTTTGAGACACCCAACCACCTCCGGGGTGTCTCATAGAGGGCTTGGGTCTTCCATTGAAAGCCCCAGAAGCCTCTGGGAAGACAAGTCAACATACCGCGAATGGACGAACTCCCGCACCACCTATCAGAAACCCAGGAATCCTGGAATGAGTTGATTCCCCTGTAAATACCAACAAACAATGGCTTTTTCAACCATGGCTTTTTTAGGTGGTGCAACATAGATTTCGCAACCATCCACAGTATACAGCCGAGCTGCCGAACATCTCAACATGGACACCAAGACACACCAACCATTGGGCCAGATCCAACCTGTAGACACAAGACTTCCTGATTGAAGGTGCGTCGTTCCACCCCGCCCCCCCCCCCCCCCCACCCGCCAAAAAAGAACAAAACAGCAAAAACACAACAACAAAAAATAATAGCAATAAATAATAGCAATAAATAAATGAATAAATAAATAAATAACGAAAGCAAGAAAGAAGTAAACAAACAAACCAATAAATGTGGTTTTCATGTTGGTTCTCCTTTAAAGCCACACCACCAACAGAAAGGGTACAAACTCCAAACCAGCGCCTCTTTGGAAGATCCGAGATGGCAAGGTGCCCGGTGACCCGACCGAAGCTCGAGCTTCCCACGTAGCGCTGCATGGCTTCTGCATCAACATCCGCACCTCGGTCGAAAGATCAATCGACCCCGGTGCTTCCAGTGACCAAGGGTTGACCTACTGTGGATGGACCAAATCCATTTCGCACCCAAGAACCCCTGACATGATGTTTCCCCTGTAAATACCAACAAACATAGGTTTTCCATGGTTCCAACGTGGTGCAGGATTTCGTCCATCCACAGTATCTCGGTTGCGAAATCTGCGAAGCCCTGCTAAAAGTTTGTTTAACTTTCAGTGGTTTTAATATACGGAAAACCCACTAGTTGGCAAAAACGGTTAAAGTCCCAACATCCCTTGGCAAAATACACCTCTGCCAAAAAGTGGCAGGAAGCACTGGGACTGGGAACCTCTCGTTTCATGTACCCCATGGCGGGGGGAGCCTCTCACTTTTCGGGGAACCGCTCCTGTCGGGTCGAAGCAAGCCCCGACTCGGCGTGCGAACAAAGCTGCCATTCTGTGGCCCTAGATGCATCAGTCCTCCGTCTTTTTCTGCAAGGTTGGTGTTTCTCTCATACAAGAGAAGCGTTCAGCTTACACCAGATCCACCCAACCCCCCCGATCTCGGGACCTTTTTCAACCCGAACCCCCGTCAAAAAGCAGCAGGACCCGGGTTGCCACCTTAAGGGATATGGATAAAGCTGTTGGTGAAGGAAAACCACATTCGGGTCTGTCGTTTTTTGAGATCGTACCTCTTTGTTGGTGGTTGTAAGGGGAAACCAACACCCTTTTTTTTTGGGGGGGGGTCCCCTAAAAACAGACACACCCATTTGAAACGATTGACCAATCTGTGGAGCAACTGTCGATCTTCCTCTTGGTTCCCAAGAAACCCAACCAAAAACCGGGCGGGGGTGCGAGGGGGGGTCTGGACCCATGTCGCCTCGAGCGCGGCCGTTCAACGCGCTTGGGAGATCCGGGCCCATTGGTCCAGCAGCTCGGAGCTCTCGAAGCTGAGCTTCAGCTTCTGCAAGCACAGCTCCTCGATGCTTCCGGATCGGAACTCCGAGTCGGAAAATCACATGTGGCTCAAAAAGCGGTCCGCATTTTTGGGACACAAAGAACAACACCTGCGTAACCCCAGCTCTTTAACTTGGAGCCACACCCATATGGAACCGCTTGACTTTTTCCCGGGGGGGCGGGGTTGGAGAACTGTCCTTTCAAAGGGGCCTGTCAGGTTTCATGTTCATTGTGGGAGGGTAAGCGTTTTGGGATTCCCGAATAAAGGAAACCCTAGGATGGAGTGTTTCTTGATGACTAGAGTAAAGAACTCTATCCCACATGCGCACAATACATGCACCCGAATCAAGCACGGTCTATTCATTCGCGGTCTCTATATAGGCGTCTTTTCCAGGGGACCCAGCTGTGGTTTCCTTTTGGCTTGCACTTCAAGCCATCAAAACGCTGGTACCAACTCAAAAAAAACTGACAAACATGTAGCTTGCCTTCACCAACTGCGTTATCCCTAGGGTCCCTCAAGGTTGAGTAACCTGGGTCCTGCTTTTTGGCGCGGGTTCCAAAAAGGCAAACCCATCTTCCCCTTGAAGGGGGGCCATGTGAGGGTTTGTCAAAACTAAGGTGGCACGATTGCGCGGCACCAGGTCCCAAAAGGGTCCATACTGTGAGTGGACGAAATCCTGCACCACCCTAAGAAGTTCTAGAATGTTTCCCCTGTACATACCAAATGGTTTCCCATGGCGTCAAAGTGGTTCCCATGGCTTCAAAGTGGTGCGAAATGGATTTCGCAACCATCCACAGCATGCTTCATGTGGCCATGGGTCAAAATCCAAATCGTACCCCCAGTGAACATCCCAACCCCCCCCAAAAAAAAACAGGTCCACACCAAACATGGGATGGTGAAAATTCACTCACCGAAAACCCAAAAGTGGGATCTCCCAAAACGGTTTTCGGACCACCAGACATCCATTTCACACCCCTTGCTCGCTCCTCCCATCGGCCGTCGGGAAGCAGCTTCGCCGCCCTGGCGCGAGCTCGGAGACTTGCGCTCAGGCTGGCAATTTCTGGGCCGCAGCCGTTGTCAGATCCGGGGCGCAGCCGGCGACAAAGCTAGGAACCGTTCGGAAACTAGCAAGCTAGCTAACGGAAAGCGACCATTTCTGACTCACTTTTAGTTTGGGGAGAAACGAAATCCAGTTTGGGGTACAAACTGAAGCAAGACTCGCCCAACTCGGGCGAGACCCTCCGAATATGGCAACGGCGCAACGGCTTGCTTTTGGTTTCCCGAACCCAACTAGAAGCTTTGGGACCGCTATGCCCTCGTTCCCTCGTCTGTGCCTGAGGAAGTCGTCGCTTGCCCGCCTGACATGGTGAGCTCTCAGATAACAAGAGGCGCGGTGGTCAACTCATGGCCTTTTGGGGTTGGATTCAAGGGAACTCGGGGAGAAAACCAACCACTTTTCTTTGGTTGAAGTGGGGCAAACCCCACAAACTCACCACCTCGAACGTGCCCCTCTCCCTTGGACAAACCCATAGCCTTTTTGAGACATGTCATGGTCAAAGGGGGGGTTCTTGCGGAAGCGACGTCCACTCCTCGTGGCATCTTGATGAACTCTCGGCCTCAGGAGTCGAGTGACCAACCCTAGGGGCCCAAGATTTTAGTTGAGGTCTCTGGGGGTGAAAGGCCTTCATATTTAGGGCCGAGGATCAATGAGGGTCATTTTCTTTGGCAGTACTCAGTCAGGAAGGCATAGCCTTTGCAGTGTTGAAACTGAATGAAGGAAAAACAAACTCCAGCCACAAGTAGACTGCAAACACACATACTCTTTGGGACGTCATCGTGTGCCAATAAGAGCAGGGGGTTCTAAAGAGAAAGGTTGTAGCCGAGGCATTGTAACCGAGGCAGCCAGCAGGGCGAACTTGTTTCATCGAAAGAAGCCAGAGGTAGGTGGATTGCGTTTAAGGGAAAAAAGGAAAAGCCACCTCTGCCCGAGGCAAAAAGAACCGGCCGCATTTTGTGGGGAATGTTCGACAGATTCCAGCCACAGGCATCAACTTTTTTGGGGAATTGTTGGACAAGGGGAAGCCTGTAAGAATTTGATGCGATGTTTGACTTGTGCAGCCCATCTCCTCTGCCTATCTCCTCTGGTGCCTTCCATGCCACGGCTCTTTGCGCAATTTATCCCAGGCTGCCGGCGTCCATTGCATTCGCTGCCAAGACGCCCCAAAAACACAAAGGGGGGTTGATGAAAAGGTCCGTTATGCTACCATCAGGGAGAGCACGAAAAAGATCACTTTCACCACGAAGTGGGAACAAAATACCCATATTCATCTCGGGGCCAGGAATATTGATCAACCCCAGTTTGGAGATTCAAAGTGCAACCGCACACCAGAAACAAAAAGCACTACAAACGCACTCATGATGTTTGTTTGGTGTTGCTTTTTGGGCCGGAAAAAGGGGGGGAGCGGGAGTTGGACTCCCTACCCCGGGATTCAAAACATTAAAACAATGGGGGTCTATACTGTGGATGTTGCGAAATCCACATTGCACCACTTGGTAGAAGCCCTATACATAAATGTGGATAAACCGCCGATCCCAGCTGGTGCCAAGTGGATTCTGTCCATCCACAGTATCAGTATCACCTCCATTGCTTTTTTAAGGGATTGTCAGCTAAACTCTCACTTGCCCCTTAGGGACTCATACATTGCCATGGTTGTGAAAATGACTCACAATGGTCGTGCCAAAAGGCCGAGTCCAGAGAGTCTGAGAGGTTAAAACGGCCATGACTCTGTTTTGAGGGGGCTTTTGTTGGAGGGTACCCTTTGTTGTTGAGAAAAACAAAAAGCAAAAACACCAAAAGGTCGATTCGCATTGAACAGCGGGTTTCCCTTTGTTTTGTGGCTGGGGGAAGACCAACAGGTCGCTCCATGCGCGCTCAATGCAACTCATGTCGGTCTCGCGATCCTCTTCTCCGAGCCCTTGGCTTAGCTGCCAAGGTGATCATCTTCGCCTCAGGCGACTCCCGAAGTCTCCAAGAAAGAACCAAGGAAGGCGTAAAGCATTTAGTAAACAGGGGGGAGTGTATTTTCCGGTATTGTTATTCTTAAATAGGCACTCATGGCATTAAAGAGCAAAAGGATGCATGGTAACCCATAGCGGCCTTGCCTGGGATCTGGGCTTCTTGCAAGCAGCAAACACGTGGCAAAGCCCGAGATTTCCGGGCTTTGTCACTGAGCGTGACATTGTGGCCCTAGGCAGAACAATAGCCCTCAGTCAGTCAGTCAGTCAGTCAGTCAGTGAGTCAGTCAGTCAGTCAGTCAGTCAGTCAGTCAGTCAGTCAGTCAGTCAGTCAGTCAGTCAGCCAGCGTGGCATGTCACTCCCAGCACTTGCTGTCACCTTTCAAGAGGCGAGGCTTGCAAGGGCTAGAGGCTTTGCGATCCCAAGGACTTCTGGTTCTTGGACCATTCAGCCGTAAGGCGTGGTCCTCACAAATGCCTGGTTCTCATTAGGGAGAACAGGAGTCCCGTGGAATGTGCTCCATTGGGAAAGTCTGGCATCTCCACTACGAGTTTTGCTGCCGAAAAGTCCTCGGACCTTACCGATCGAACCGATCAGAGTTCGCCTTCTCGGAGATGTCGAGAAACTGCAGGCCGCGGCAATCCATAATGGCCTCAAGGCTCTGCAACTTGGGCACAACATCCCTGCGAAGCACGGGAAGTGCAAAGGGAGCAATCATGTGTTTTTTTTACTCAAGCATTGGTGTAGTGATTTCCCATGTCCCATGAAAATTGCAGCAGCTTGCAGGGTGTCTTGCTAAGGAGATTGGATTTGGACATGCGGGTCTTTGTGTTGAGTGTCAAAGCCCAGCCAAGGGGACAATCAGATTTGGAGACGAGCCAATCAAGCCTCCAATCTGACTGCCTCACAAATCCTTTGTCCCAAACCAAGGACAAAACGTGCACGTCGCCCCAGGAGGTGTTGTTGATTATGCATTTTGTGTTATGAGGAAGCCGAAAGGAAGTTTGAGAACCCGAATCAAGCGCCTTACAAGGTAGGGACTTTGAAGATAGATGCTTATCTAGCACAAATTCGAGCTTGTAATGCTGCTAAACCCATAAATCTCATGCTTCCCTCAATTGTACTCTCATCATTGGTTTTCTCACCACAAATCCAATTTTCTCACAGCTTTGTTTGGAAACCAAAAGCAAAACCACGTACCTTTGAGACCACCCCGAAGAAGCCCTCAGAAGTGCCCCTCTTTCCCGGCGCCCGCAACCTCGCGACCTCGCGACGTCTCAGCTGGCGGCATGTGGCACCGCAGGCCCCGGCGGCTGTGAGCAGAACACCAGACACATGCTGCCTCAGTGACTCGACTCGACGACTGGAGGCTGGGATGCAAACCACAGAAGCGTCTTGGATGCGGTTTTTGTGGATCCACCCCGTTCTCTAGACAAATGGGTGGCTCGCTCCTCTCTTTTTTCAGGGATTTCGGATCTCCCAACTTGGATCCAACGGTTGGTGTCACTAAAACCAAAAAAGGGGTACCAACTCCGAAAAAGACACGAATGGTTTCCCCTGTGAACAAGGTCGCAAAAAATATTCCAAAACCAGGCGCCATAATATTCCAAAATTCGAAAACTAGTTTAACATCCTCTTCGACACCAAAGGCTTCTACGGTGATGTCTGGTGCTCCTCTGTCTGGGGCCTCTTTAGTGCTCTGTGGTGCTCTGCGGTGCTCTGTGCAAAGGCTGTGCCCTCTGAGGCCTTGGTAATGCTCGGTGGTGCGCTGTGGTGCTCTGTGGTGCTCTCTAATCCTCTGTGGTGCTCTGGTGGTCTGTGCAAAGGTGGAGTCCTTCTGGAGCCTCTGTAGTGCTCTGTGGTGCTCTGTGGTGCTCTGTGCAAAGGCGAAGTGTTTCTGGTGCCCTGTGGTGTGGTGCCGTGGACACGTGCTGAGGGCGCGCGCTTGAGCGGGTGCGCTGGGCGCGAAGTGACAGAGAGTGCTGAGCGGGTGGCTCGCGTGAACCTGTGCGCGAAAGCGCGCTGAAATTGTGGAGGAGAGCAAACGGGGGAACCTTATCCCGTAGGAACCGGTACCTTACGTGATCCCTAAATCTATTCCGGAGAGAATCCAACATTGGATGGAGGAATATGGATGTCCCTGGTAAATAGGATTGTTGGATTTTAAGCGGTCCGCAAGTATACCCTTTTACTCTTGCTGCATGAGTATGTGCTCTACAGTGAAAATAGGGCCTTGAGCCAAAGGGTTTGCGGGAGACCAATGTCAAATCAAACACAAAACGCACAAGTTTCTTTTGGTCTCCAGCATCAAATTACTGTGTAATGTTGGCTGCATGGCCTTTGACGGTAGCCATTAGAACTTGTTCGAATGACGTAGCCTTTTATATTGATTGGCGACTGATATTGTATATCATGCCAAGAATTGAAACACTCGCTCTTCATCCTCTTTTTGTCTTGGATGAATTGTTTCGTCTGCGACAACTGGACAAGCTTTGTACAGATGGCGGACACCTAGATGTATCAAAAGATGGTGCGAAGCGCTTTGTACAAGCGGGAGACACCTGGCTGTATCAACGGTGCGAAACTATTGATCTCTCACTGGATAGTCTTGTTGATGGTGAGGATCAATGGTCGGAATGCATTGTGCCGTTTTCGGTGATTAAGACCAAAGGCGGTCGAATGTATGCCAAAGGGGGCAGATATAGCATCTCAGTACTTCTTGTAATGCCATTGGTGGCTGCTGCTTGCGGATGCGCTGCCGTACCTTGCCATCGTCCGTCCAGGATACACGCCAAGCATGCCTTTTCGCTCACGCACGCCAGCCAGATCGTAAGCACACCTGCTCATGTGCGCCTGCGTAGCACGGGACGCACACATCGCCGCGGGCAAGACACATTCGCCAGCACCACTTTGACACGCGATCTCCGCAAAAGATTCGCCACGGTCAAGGCACATTCGCGCGGCACGATGTTTGCAGGGGTTCGCCGCGATCAAGACACATCAAGCGAAAGGGCGTCACAACACGCAGAATGTGCGCAGAGGGTTCGCCGCGGTCTTGTGAAGACATATTCGCACGGCGCCACAACGCACACACCCAGCAACGGCACGCACTCCTCCAGAAGCTCGAGTCGGTTCTGCAGCCGCACGAGCTTGTCCGCGGTTGCTCGCCTCCGCGCGCAACTATCGGTCTATAAGCGCCATCCATTTTCGGGGCTAGTCCGTTAGGCAGGTGACTCCTGACAGTAGCGGGTTTCGACTTCCATGACCACCGTCCTGCTGTCAAAATGAACCAACACCTTGTGTGGTATCTGATGAGCGTGCAGTTAAGCACCTTAGCCCAACGTTAGGTTCATCCCTCATCGCCAGTTCTGCTTACCAAAAACGGCCCACTTCGAGTTGGCATTTATCCCAGAAGTTCAACGAAGCAACCACTGTGGATCTTGCCCATTTAAAGTTTGAGAAAAGGCCGAAGACAACGCATCCCCGATTCCTCTAATCATTCTACCTGACAAAACTGTTCAACTCCACCTATCCTGAAAAAAGAATTTGGAGGGAACCAGCTACTAGATGGTCTTTCGCCCCTATACCCATGGGGCTAAGGCCAGAACTCACCAACCAGCAGCATCCCGCGCAGCAACTGTAGCAGGTTGACAAACATGCACGCACACGCACACACGCTCTCCGCCTCAGACCCGAGTTCCGGGCAGCCACTTCCCGCTTCTGCGTTACGACCTCCTCCCGTCGGGATTTGGGTGTTTTAGGTTCTAAAAAGAAGATGTGTTTTTGCTCAAACTTTAGGGTTTGCAGAACCAAGAAAAGAAAATCACAGAACCTCGAAGTGCACTATTGATGCCGGTTTCCTCCAAACAGGGGGCCAGCCGGTTTTGCGCGCTAAGCCTTGCTGAAAGGGGTTTGGGCTCGTCTTTCGGGAATAACTTAACTATGAAGCCGCCTCTTCTGTACGAGCAAAGCACGTTGTTCTTGAGCCCAAAGTCTGCTCGCGTTTTGGCTAGATTCTGAGCAATCGTTCGGAGTTTGCTCGGAGTTTGTTCGGAGTTCATCCACAGTTCGTTCGGAGTTCGTTCGGAGTTCGTTCGGAGTTCGGAGTTCGTTCGGAGTTTGTTCGGAGTTGGTTCACGGGGAACCTGGGGCCTCTGAGAAACGCCTACCAAGCAAAGCAGTTTTGCTCCGTGTTATGTGGCGCGCAGCCAAACCCAAAACATGTGCCCTTGCAGAATTTGTTGCAGGTCACTGCTTTCTTTGTGAACACTTGCAATTGCAGAACTCCGAACGAACTCCGAACGAACTCCGCGCAAACTCCGGACAAACTCCGAACAAACTCCAAACGAACTCCGGGCGGACTCGGAACAAACTCCGATTCGCATCAAGTGCAGATGTGTACATCTGCGATTTCGCCTGTTATGTCTGACCAGAGACCGCGAAGAGATGTAATGCTGAACCGTAACAATGCATCAGTCCGCGCAATTCTGCAACAGTAGTGGACATTGTTGTGGCGGTGATCTTGTGCGTCTCATAGTCGACCAATGAGCCTCTCGAGTTCGATGACCCCTGGCGAAGATCTCTTTGTTCTGCAAGAAATGTAACATGCGCACGTTGGGATGACTTATCTTCATTGTTGCGATAGGATGCATCTGGATAACCAACCATGCGTGTCTTGCCACGAAGGGGCCAAAATCTCATACTAAGCGGAATGCTTTTGATGGTTCTGACTGTCTTGTTAATGGCGCGAACGTCCTCAATGGTCGGAGATGATGCCTTGGATGCGCACATGGAGAATTGATAACCAATGTGGATTTGCGGATTGCAACCAAATGATCTGACCTAAGACACTTCTGTATGCAGTATGCATTTGTGGAGTTAGAGGAGTGTCGTCCTTCAGGTATTTGTCAAAGGTGATCTCCTGAAGTTCGTCAATGGCAACGTTCTGATGGACATTGATGTACCAGCCATGCTTGTCGTCTTGCCTCCATTGGATGCGTTGTCCTACGAAGAGGCAATCTTTTCTGTCTTCGGAACCAACTTGAAAATCTTTACGAAGTCGTCCCATGATTTCGTTCTCGAACACATCGTCACCCGTCATAAGAAGATCATCAACATGAAGAGAAAGTGCTCCATGAACTTGTCGATTCTTGGCATTGTTACCGGAAATGGGATCCATGAGGTAATCAACTGCTCCTTCTAGATCGAAAGTATTGGATGATTTCTTGTCACTCATCAATGCGGGTTCCGGAAGCTGCTTGCCGTAGTAGACATATGTACAACGGTCTGCCCTGGTTGGCACCAGTCCGTAAGAGCGGAGTGCCGAATCAAGGATGTTCCACCATCTGCGGGGTGCGTCATTTAGCCCGTAGGCAAGCTTCTTCATGCGCGCTCCAATGTGTGGTGGATATCCCATTTCAGGAGGGATCTGACAAATGATGTCACGAGTCTGATCGTATGCTTCGCCTTGGAGGAATGCTGTCTTCAAGTCCATGTGGAATATATCCCAGCCTTTGTTCGCGGCTGCTTGGATTGCAAGGCGGAAACCGCTCCTGGATGCAGCAGGACTGTCTGTCTGCTGATCGTTCTTCTGCTTGTCTTGGAAGCCCCGGAGGACCCAGCGAGCCTTGGTCTTTAGGAAGTTACCATCCTTGTCTCGCTTTAGGGTAAGGACCCAGCGACCGGTAACCCAGGTCCTGACATGAATCTTGCGTGTGTCGACCAAGTCGAACACTTCGTTATCAAGCCAAGACTTGCACTCAAGAAGCTTAGCTTCGTGGAATTGCTTCTGATAAGCTCTCGTCTCAGTGGCTGTCGCTTCCTTCCGCTTCTTGCCAATGAGCACGGATGTGGATGAAGCCTTCAAGGATTCTTGCTTGGATGAGTACAAGACTAAGAGTGCACGGTCATCGTCGGTCATGTTCTTGTCAACATGATTCTTATCTGTGTATTTCTGATGAGAGAATCCGCATCGGGGCGATGGGTTGAAGGCCCCTTTCACACGTCCAAGGAGGACAGGGTTGCCTTCAATATCTCTCGGAGCCGTAAAGGATCCGGTATTCGCACAGATCTTCTGCTCGGCTGTCATGCATGACCAGTGTGCCTCATCAAGAACGAGATCAGCTTCGTGATCATCGTAAGCGCTGGTCCTCTAAGAGTCTTCTGATTCTCCATCTTCTCGGTCAGTATATCTCATGGTTCTCTCTGAACTTCCAGTGCCGGATGAGGTTGGAACATGAGGGATCAGTTCATTCCTCACTGTCATATTGTACCGGCAAGTTTACTGGATTGTTCGGATTGAAATTGGATGAAGATGCAGGTTCATTTCTGGGAGAATGCTCAGGTGACTCATCATTGTCATCTGGCTTCTTCTTCTTCCCAGTTTTCTGCTTCTTGGATGGACTGCCCTGCACGGGTGCAGTTGTTTCTTCTTGCTCAAGCGTTGGCAGTTCAAGATCTTCATCATGGTCTTCTGCTTCGGGGTTCGTTAGACTTGCAGGCGGCGAAGGTACCACGACAATCGGAAGAATTGGTTGAGAAGATTGCGACTGTGACGGCAAAGAGACATCACCCCCCAGTCGATTGAGTCCGCTTGAGGATGAAATGGACTGTTTTTGCCCTCCTCCGCCAGGCTTGTCGTGCGGCGGCAGCGGTGGACCGCCTGTCTGGTGATACACCTCGTGGCGCTGGCGGCATGGGATGATCAGGCTGATGTGGAGGATCCGGAGGAGGATCTGACATGTGCTCGTCCGGTGGAGTTGGGGGTCTTGGATCAGGCATGGGATGGTCCGGTTGATCAGGTGGCTGCTGTGTGTCAGGTTGTCGAGGTTCATCCGTTGGATCTGTTGGATCCGTCTCGATGGGCATCGGCTTAATAGCCGGCGCATCTGACAATAACTGTAAACGGATTGAAACATCACTGCGTGCCAGTCTTCGGATCATAATTCTCCCAACTGCATTTGGATGCAGGCAAGACCCAAATTCTATTCAGCTGATCAGGTTGCCAGAAGGATATGATCGCATTGTCCGGAGGTGACGTAATTGGCATGTTAATGCCGATGGTGTGGACGTATGCGGTGCATGCATCATACTGAGTGGATGAGATGCACAATTGTCTCAACTTCTTGCAACCATTCCACATGTTCTGACATCGCCAGTCATTAGGATCTTGTTTGAAGATTTCGATTTCAGTCCCCGGACATCGTCTTCTGAAACTTTTGGACTAGCGGATCTTGGATGACCAATGGTTGAACGTCCTTGTTGAACGGGAGGTCCTGAATTCTGACCGCAAGACTACTGCTGGTCATGTTGAACTCTCTGTCAATGGCTTCCATCTCCTTTCTTAGGATGTCAACTTGCTTGATGGTGAATGGTTCGAAAAGGTCCTCCAAGAGGTACACCTCGTTGTCAAGTGACTTCACCTTCAAGTGTCGCAGGAGGATGTGCGCGAGATCCTGACAGAACTGGTAAGGATACATCTGTGCCAGTTTGGTTCTGCTTCCGAAAGTACCAGCATTTCTTGACTGAGCTGGTAAAATTCTTACACTTTCTGAAGATTGGTCTCATTACCTCGGGAGGTTAACAGTGCATCAAGCTCGTGGGCTTGAGACTTCTGAGTCCGGATTCAGGATCTTTCAGTCCGTATGCACAGAAATGGAAATCTCCCCAGGTCACGGACGGATCTGAAAATAGTTGCTGCACACAGTTCAGATACCATATCTTGGATGTCTGAGGATTTTCAATGATGAAGTATCTTCCGTGCTTCAACTTATATCGCGCAATGGATGCCACAAACTCAACCATGGGAAGATAGCGTTTCCGCTTCTCCCAGACTCTTTTGTTGGTCTTGGATGTTCTGCATATTTTACCACGGTCCACAGACCGGTGCCATGAGGATTACATCAGGCGCCTGCTCCTTGATGATCTCCATGACCATGTGTCGTCCCTTGGATGTCATTACGTCGAACCCGGTGCGGATGTCTACGGGAGTCCCTACCTCAAGACCTGTGAGTGCGCAGCATTGACTGAATCTGGCACTTCCTGCAAAGATCTCGAGAACGTGGATCTTTCCTTTACGTACACAATTCCAATGTGCTTGTTCAGGAACGGATGTGAGGCCCCCGACGAACATGTTCTCTGCCGGATGAGGTGCTGCAGGCTTGGGAGTTGTCTTTCCCGCGATGCGTGATGGCTCTGAGGATTTTGGCTTAGGAGCTGGTGCGGATGACTCCTTCTTCTTGGAATCGGCTGAGGAGCCGGCTTGCTCTTCCTGCAAGGATTCTCGCTCTTCTGGTAAGAGAAGATCAATTCCAGATTTCCCCGGAGGGATGGTTTCATCCATTCTGACCTTCGCCACGTTAACCTTGATGAGTCGAGTCCCAAGATCAAGTCCTACCATTGCTCCTTCGATGGAAATGACTTTTCCTTTTAGCCATATTCCTCCCTTGCTTCCATCGGAACGGATCTTGGATTTGTCTTCCTGCCAGTAAAATACCTTGTCCTTCACCTGAAGAGGCTTAGAACTCATTCGGAGACTTTGAGCAAGGTCTCGTCGGATGTCTTCGGATTGACGTGCTTCTTGGAATGCTTGCTTAGACAGCTGCTTGATCTGGATGGCTGTCAGCTCTTCCTCATTCCTGTCAATCGTCAACTGAGTTGGTGTTGCGACATCGAGTTGGATGAGATCTGCTGGTCGTCTTTCGAATGCGAGTTCCAATGCTGTTACACCCCCGTAGGTGACAGTCTATTTCCTGACAGTGGCAGCTGCCTTCACCAGCTGTCTATGGTTTGATCATTGGTTTGTTTGCCTGGGATGTAAGTCTCCAATTGTCTTCTAGGATGTCTGGATCTCCACCTTCGGATGCATCTATGATTTCCGTGGTACGCTCTCGGCTGATGTTATCAGATTGATTGGACATTCCTTGGCTCCATTTGGTGTGAACAGCGCCTTGCGAGGCGTGATGCGCACACGGATGAGCTGCTTGTTCTTCTTGTCAAGGATCCAATGGTCCTGCTTTTGAGACCCAATGATTTTAGGAGTTGCTAGGTCCTCCTTCGTCTTGGATGATTTGGATGCACAAACAGTTTCACTCTTGGAGATATCCCCGGAAGGAAACCTCATGCTGTTGTCATCATCGTAGACGTAGTTGGTGAGGCCCTTGATGGCAATTTCTCCATGTGCTTTCACTCTTGCTTGTCCTGTACCGGATACTGGAACTGCTTGACGGTTCATGCCGAAGCCTTGCATGTGATCTTGTCACATTGAGGTGTGTGCTCGATGGTCATGTAGAGGTTCCGCATCTGACTGATGCTGAGGAGGGTCGGTACAGTTCCTTGTTCAAGGACGTCGATGTTGGTACTGCGTGGAGGAGTTGTGTGATATCGGAGATGCAAGGTCCAATTTACCTTGGCTGTTTCTCCGCTTGCAAACTTGGTCTCGGCCGGGATGTGCTGATAGGAGATGAGGTGCTTCATGGGTTCGATGGCCTGAGTAAAACGCTGGATTGCATGCCAGCTGCCCATGGATCTGGTACATCCGTTGTCCAGGATCGCATAGGTTGGATTGCGCTGAGGGTTGATGACAGGCGCCATCAGCTTTGTTGCCAAAAGGCTGTGATCTGTTGTTACGGACAAATTGTGCTCTGGAACTGAATCTGATTGGATCAGCTTCCCGTGGATGGCTTCTTTCTCAGGATGCTCATATGCGTCATGTAATGCCATCAGCGCTTGTCCTGTGCTGGATGTCTCATGGGATGAGTACCAGCCTTGTTCGTTCCATGTCCATGATTGATCCCAATGTCCAACCGGCATAGGCAGGCTCTTGGAGTTCAGCAACTTGCTGCGTGGCAGGATGCTCCTCCGGCTTCTCTGCGATGGCTGCGAACGTTTTGGATTTTCCTTTGTCATGTCCGCCCTTTCCTTTGGCATTCTCATAGGATGGATAACCCTTGGGTCCATCATATAGGGATATTGGAATTTGGATTTTCCTTTCTTTCCCTTCTTTCCTTTGCCTGTTCCCCAATATGCCTGGTCGTAGGGATCATAATTTTCATTAGCCATATTGGCCTTCCCGCCAGAACCACTTTTTCCAAAGGGTTTGAAGCCACCTCGTTGGTGACTGCCCTTTGTGTTTCCTGATTTTCCTTTTCCTTTTCTCTTTTTGAATCTGAAACTCCGCCCTGACACTTTTCTTGCTATGAACGCATCGTTCTCTTCGAGGACCCAGAATGTCTCTTCATCGTTGTTTGACATGAATCCTTCAAGTCCATCTTCGTCTTCAACCCAAAAGCCTTCTTCTCCTTCGTCGTCATCCGCATACGTCGTATGCGGATGAAGAATGTGTTGCTTCGGTTGCCTCCTTGAGGTCGGATGGATGGATCTTGGATGGATGTCCTGGTCGTGATGAAGAGTTCTGGGCAAGACACATTCGCCAGCACCACTTTGAAACGCGATTTCCGCAAAAGATTCGCCACAGTCAAGGCACATTCGCGCGGCACAATGTTTGCAGGGGTTCGCCGCGATCAAGACACATCAGAGCGAAAGGGCGTCACAACACGCAGAATGTCCGCAGAGGGTTCGCCGCGGTCTTGTGAAGACATATTCGCACGGCGCCACAACGCACAGCAAAACCGGATCTCGAACACAAGGGCCATGAACCGAGCGCAAAAGCAACCCGCACACGCCCAGCAACGGCCCGCACTCCTCCAGAAGCTCGAGTCGGTTCTGCAGCCGCACGAGCCTGTCCGCGGTTGCTCGCCTCCGCACGCAACTATCGGTCCATAAGCGCCATCCATTTTCGGGGCTAGTCCATTAGGCAGGTGAGTTGTTACACACTCCTTAGCGGGTTTCGACTTCCATGACCACCGTCCTGCCAACACCTTGTGTGGTATCTGATGAGCGTGCAGTTAAGCACCTTAGCCCAACGTTAGGTTCATCCCTCATCGCCAGTTCTGCTTACCAAAAACGGCCCACTTCGAGTTGGCATTTATCCCAGAAGTTCAACGAAGCAACCACTGTGGATCTTGCCCATTTAAAGTTTGAGAATAGGTCGAAGACAACGCATCCCCGATTCCTCTAATCATTCTACCTTGGGGGGAACCAGCTACTAGATGGTTCGATTAGTCTTTCGCCCCTATACCCATGGGTCTAAGGCCAGAACTCACCAACCAGCAGCATCCCGCGCAGCAACTGTAGCAGGTTGACAAACATGCACGCACACGCACACACGCTCTCCGCCTCAGACCCGAGTTCCGGGCAGCCACTTCCCGCTTCTGCGTTACGACCTCCTCCCGCGATCACCGTCGGGATTTGGGTGTTTTTAGGTCCTAAAAAGAAGTGTTTTTGCTCAAACTTCAGGGTTTGCAGAACCAAAAAAAGAAAAGCACAGAACCTCGAAGTGTACTATTGATGCCATTTTCCTCCAAACAGGGGGCCAGGCCGGTTTTGCGCGCTAAGCCTTGCTGAAAGGGGTTTGGGCTCGTCTTTCGGGAATAACTTAACTATGAAGCCGCCTCTTCTGTACGAGCAAAGCACGTTGTTCTTGAGCCCAAAGTCTGCTCGCATTTTGGCTAGATTCTGAGCCTTCGTTCGGAGTTTGCTCGGAGTTTGTTCGGATTTCGTCCGGAGTTCGTTCGGAGTTCGGAGTTCGTTCGGAGTTTGTTCGGAGTTGGTTCACGGGGAACATGGGGCCTCTGAGAAACGCCTACCAAGAAAAGCAGTTTTGCTCCGTGTTATGTGGCGCGCAGCCAAACCCAAAACATGTGCCCTTGCAGGATTTGTTGCAGGTCACTGCTTTCTTTGTGAACACTTGCCATTGCAGAACTCAGAACGAACTCCGAACGAACTCCGCGCAAAGTCCGGACAAACTCCGAACAAACTCCAAACGAACTCCGGGCGGACTCGGAACAAACTCCGATTCGCATCAGTGCGGATCCCTGAGCATCGGCTATTGATTGTAATCGATAAAGTCATAGGGTTTTTTATTGATATTGATTAGCGACTTTTTAATTGATTTTTTCAATAACAAGCAGGAGGCACAAGACTGAAGGTTTCTATTGATTTTTTTTGCATAGATACATGGAATTTCTATTGATTGTGGTATTGATTCTTCTATTGATTTGATGTTCTGATGCGTAGCTGGAAATGCATGGTGATGGCATGTGCAATGCGTGTTAGCTTTTGGCTCCAAAACAGGTGAGATCAGTCAGCCCTTGCCAAAAGAGGGCTAGCCCTTGCCAAAAGCGGCTCCTTTCCAAGGCAGTTGGGCCCCTAAAGTTCTGCGAAAGCCCTTGGGCAAAAGGGTGAAAAAGTGCTTGGGAAGAGGGTGAAAGCCCTTGGGAAAAGGGTTGGCCATGATGTATTCTGGCAAAGGTGGGGCCAGACATTTTTCAAAACCAAAGGTGGACGAAGGTATTTTGCTCAAAATCTTCGCGAACCATGGCCCACTACTTTCTGACTTTGGTGCGTATGAAAGCATCAGCAGGAACCAAGCCTGCCACCCACAGGGGCTGATCCATGTGTTGGGGCTGGTCAATGCCCTTGTGGCAGTAGAAAAAAGTTGTGAGATTCACCAAGGAGCAATGAGGGCAGCCATGGCTAGAGCCTACCAAGAAGAACCCTCCCTGAACCAAATTCAATGGAGGGGTTTGGGTGGGCCTGAAAGTGGAGAGGTTGAATGTCATACTGTACCACATGCGAAGGCTCAAGAAGTCTGACCAGGAGCTTAGAGTATGCTCTTCCAAGCTCCCAAGTGCAGACTTCATTAGGTTGCAACAAGTGTTGGACCTGATTGACAAAAAAAACCCTGCTGTGCTCACCACCTCAGAACCAGCCCTTGACCAAAGGGATTCCACCGCTAAAAGGCTTAAGAAGGAAGTGAGTGATGTTTCACTGGATAGTGAGGGATACCCCAAATGCTGGCAAACACCTGCAAAGGAGAATGATAGCCCCTTGTCAAAAGGGAGGAAGGAGAATGATAGCCCCTTGTCAAAAGGGAGGGGCAGCCCCTTGTCCAAATAAGAATTGGGATCAAATGCCGATGGCCTGTTGGAAGAAAATGCAGCAGAACAACCACAGCCTCTCACACAACCTTCCTTCTTAAGAAGAAGGCTAGGGAAAGGCCCTGCAAAGCATGCCCAGTCACCTGCTTCTGGCCTGAAAGAACAACTGGGGTTTGTGCATAAGAAGCCTGCAGCCCTCCTTGCCAAAAGTGCCAAAAAAAGACCCAGTTCCCAACAAGATGTTGCCCAGGATAATGACCCCACCAGCAGTGGGGCCAGGTTGAAGTGGGTGAAGCTAAACAAAACACATGCAAAAAAGCCTGAAAGAGCCTACATAACTGGCACCCATGTGGCTGGGGGCAAAATGAAGCTGGTGGTGGAAATTTCAAGGGCCAGGTCTATCAAATATGCAGAACACATCGACACCATTTTGTGCAAGTTGAATGCAAAGAACCTAACAAAAGAGGAAGCCATCCAGCTCAGGGAAACTCTTTGCAAACAGGATTGACCAGCTTCTAGTCCCTTGCCAAAAGGGTTCTAGGCTACTCAAGGGCACCTTGTCAAAAGGTTGAGCCAAAGGTTTGCACATGGAACAGTTTCTGGCCCCTTGCCAAAAGGGTGCAACTTCTAGACTAAAAACTCCTTGTCAAAAGGCCTTTGCAAGAGCATGTTCCTGCTGTTAACCTATGCCCTTTTGACAACGGTTCCTGCTGTTAACCTATGCCCTTTTGACAAGGGTTCCTGCCGTTAACCTATGCCCTTTTGACAAGGGCTTTGTTTTTATGATTCTTACACATGCATGGCACCATTTTTGCCCTTTTGGTGCATGTTTCACCAACCAGTTTGCAAACATGAGCAGGACTTGAAAAAGGCAGGGGGTCGGGGGGGAGGCGTTTGACACTTAAGAAGGTCAGTCATAAAATCAAAGTTGTTGAGCCCAGGCACTTGGAACATGCTCACTGTGTTGTTGTAACTGGTCATAACTAATGCTTGTATGTGGTTGCTTTGACATGGGCATGCTGTTTGCTTTTCATGTGCATGAGTGTTTGCAGCTGTTTGCCTGGCTCAAGACATAGCTAGATAACACAACCCCTTGTCAAAAGGGAAGTGTTTTAACCCTTGGCAAAAGGGGAGTGCACACATGGCTGACTGGGGCAAGTGGGATGGGACCTACAACTGGGATCGGCTGAACAACAGAACAGGCCCGCAGGGGTTGGGACAGTTTCCCAATCTAGGAGGGCAAGGATGAAAGCCAAAGCCCTTAAGAGAGAAGCCGATGCCCTGAACGCCCCAGAGGTGATGAAAGAGGAGGAAAATGAAGAGAAGGAGGAGGAAGTGAAGGAGGGGGAAACCCGGGCAGCCTCATCAGGGCTTGAATTTGGCCCTAGTCCCGACCAAGCAGCTAAGGAATGGGGAGACTGGCGCTGGAACAGTTGGAGCAGTTACACTTGGCAAAAGTGGGATTGGGACCAGCAGTGGGATACTCCTTGGGAAAAGGATGAAGGCACCCCTAGCCTAAAGGAGGAGGAGGAAAAGCCTACTCCTTGTCAAAAGGAGGAAACTGCAACTGAGGAAAGTGCAACTGAGGAAAGTCCCCCTCCTGAAAAACCGGTTGACATAAGCAGTGTGGACTTCGGGGGTTCCAGCTCTACAAGCAGCAGCACTCCAGCGCCCCAACCAGCTAAAAAAATGAAACCCACTGAGGAAATCCCCTTGCCAAAAGGGGGTGGGGAGGCAAGCCAGGGCGGGGTGGCAAGCCAGCCCTTGCCACCAGGGCTTGAGCCACTAGACAAAACCCCCTTGCAAAAAGGGCCTGTGTGGGTCCTGAAGCAAAGCAAAACGACCAGGGTCTGTGTGGATTGGTACCAGACCCTGGAGCTGCCGGGACAAGGAGTCCCCCAGCGGCACATAGATGCCCTTTCCATGCTGAAGCAGCATGGGATCCAATGCTTCATCCTCTCCTTCTGTGGCAGGGCCAGGAGGACTGAAGTATGGAATAAGGTGCAACAGCTAAGGTTGCCTTGCGATGGCTGCTGCTTCACCAGCTACAAAACAGGACCTGCAGGTAAGGCAGCCTGGTGTGAACAAAACCAGGTGGGGTTCATCTTCGATGACAACCCAGAGATCTGTCAAGAGTCCTTGGCAAAAGGACTGGGGGTCTATCCCATTTGCACCCCCAGGGAAAAGCATCGCTGGGCAGAAGGGAACACCAAAACCTTCCCCAGCTTTGACGCAGCTGCCGAAGAGTTCCTGATCAGGGTGATTTCCCAAGAGTGAAAGCCTTTGCCAACCCCCTTGCCAAAAGGGGCAGCAAACCAGCCATCACCCCTTGCCAAAAGGGTGCAACACATTGGAAGAAGCTTATACCCCTTGTTGAAAGGGGTGTTTGAATGAAGCCAGGAGGGCAAGCTAGGCGATCCCATATCCCTTGCCAAAAGGGATGTCTCACAGCACGAAAGCTTGAGCCAAATGCGACTGGAAAAAAAGCTGTGTGGGTGGGGTGGGGGAAGGGCTTGGGGACAGGGCCTGGGGAGAGGTTTTGGGGGGAAGGGCTTGGGGGAAGAGAGTATGGGAAGGAAGGGCTGGGGATGGACATTGCCTTATGTGTCTGTGCTAAATTATTCAATGTTATATGAGTTGGGGCCCTTGCCAAAAGGGGGAAAGTTTGTGTTTTCAATTGGGGCGCCCTTCAAACATTTGCAAGTGTTAAACCCACTCCCTTTTGCCAAGGGGCTGGTAAATAAGGAATCCATAGTTCATGTCATGTCAGCGTTGCTTACCTTGATTTTTACAAAAGCTTTGTGGTCTTCACCCAACCCCTTCAAGAGCTGCCCTTCCAAGGCATGTGTGTGCTGACTTGTTTGTAAGGGGCTTGAAATAGGTTTTACTAAACAAATCAACCAATATAGCAAGTCTGGTCAAGTCTGATCAATTCTGATCAATTCTGATCAGGTCTGATCAGTTCTGATCAATTCTGATCAAACCATGTTTTCATCAGAATTCATCAGAATTCATCAGAATTGATCAGAATTGATCAGAATTGATCAGAAATGATCAGAATTGATAAGTTGGTGACATGGGCCCAAAAATCCTTTTTTCAAGGATTGGTACTGACTATTCTGCAGCTCGGTTTGGTTCGAGCACTCATCACACCATGGCCAAATCCATGAAGGTTGGTTGTAAACCCTTGAAAAAAGGGAACGCTACTGGAAGTTCAAAGGACAAGAAGCCCTTGCCAAAAGGGAAGGCAGCCAGGAAGCAAACGAAAAAAAAGGGAATCTTGTTGAAGTCTACATCCTTGGCTAAGCTAGGGAAAATGACTTTGGCAGAAAAGATGAAAAAGATTGGTGAGACTGCTAGCACCCCTGAAGAAGGAGCACACATGCTCAAGGAGGCTGTCAGCAAGCTAGAGGGTTCCAACATGTGGAGCCAGCACAACACTCACTTGAAACACAATGCTGCTGATAAAGAGGAGTTTGATCAGCTGTCCAAGAAGGATAAGGGAATCAGGGTGGCGATGTGGATGTTGCAGAAGAACATCCCCAGGTTCATGCATGTGTCCGAAACCCTGGAACAGTCAGCAACCCTTGATAAAAGGGAGAAATGGGAATCTGAGCTTGAGATGCTTAAAAAGTTCACAGCCGAGGAGCTAGAGCTCCACATTAGCTCTGGGAGGGTTTTGTGGAGATATGACCCCTGGACACCCACCTGCTACCAGTACCAGGACCAACAGGACACAACAAAGACTACAAGAGTCAAAAAGGCACGGGCATGGACAGAAGGGCAAGAGTATGAACAAACAGAAGACACAGCCCAGCAGTGGCATGACCTGAAATCCAGGGACTTCAATGCCCATATGTTGGATATTCAAGGGTGGGGTGGAAAAGGGAAATCCTTGCCAAAAGGATTTGGGAAAGGCAAAGCCTTGGGAAAAGGCAAAGGTCACAAACAAAACCTTGCAATTGAAGATGGTGACCCTGAAGATCCAGAGGCAACAGAAGAGCAAGAGTGGCAAACCTGCTTGAACAAGGTAAAGAAAGCAAGGGATGCTGGCAACAGTGTTTTGAGCGACTTGGAGCAAGCTACGCTCAAGTGCAACCAAGCCAAAAGGCTTACAAAGTCAGCTAGGGGGGAGGCTGACAAACTGCACAAGGAGATAGCCCAACAGGTGTCCCTCCTCAAAAAGGTTTTGCTAAAAAAGCAACAAGCAATGGCCTTGGCCAAAGTGAAAAGCTTGCTCCAGGACTCAGCCCAAAAAATCAAAGAAGTGAAGGAAGAGGTGAAGGAACTGAACCAGTTGGCCAACAAGGCTGCTTCAAAGGCAAGCAAATCGTAATCCCTTGAACAACAATCCTTGCCCAAAGGATGGGTTCAAGCCCTGCAAGACATTGCCCAAAACCCTTGTTGAAGTGTTTGCCACCACCATTCCTTGATACAAGCTATAGCTGTCCTTGACAAAAGGATGAGCTCCCTTTTAGCAAGGGGTTTTGCTGCGCAAGGACAAGGGTGCCACAAAAGCTTGGCCCTTGGCCCTGGAGACTCGAACATAGGTGCAAAAAGGCAGCTGGGCTTGCGTGGGTTTGCATGATTGGTCAGGGTCAGTTGGGGAGGGATTGGCTAGGGGTTGGGATGGTTACGAGGTCAAGGGCTTACCAAAGGTTGGGGATACACCAACAAGTTCCCACCAGTTTGCACACACCTTTCAGATCCTTTCAGGGTTTACCAAATTGTGATTGTTGCATTTGGGTTCAAACAACAAGCTGTGAGTAAAGAAGTGCAATGCCCCTAACACCCTTGACAAAAGAGCCATGGAAAAAGAAACCGAAAGACCTGCCAAAAGGCTGAGAGGTTGGCAATTGGAGAAAGAAAAACACCAGGGTAATCCTTGCCAAAAGGATGAAAATCAACATTCTGCCCTTTGCACAAGGTTGCTGGAATTATGGTCCCAGGGCAAACTTTCAGCATGCCAAGTACAAGAGTGCTAGATGGCTGCAAGTCATTGGAGTTGGCCCAGCTAGCCAAATGTGGAAACTGGGGGCAGAACAAAGGCAGCACACATCGGGACATGGTTACATTACATTGCTCTTCTATGAAGATCTGTGAGCCAACCCCCATCCAAGTGCCCTTGTTTGACAGCAAGACCCAAAAGGAATGCAAAGAGGAGGTGCCTGTCATGTTGCCACACCTTCTCTTTGCATGCCTGGGGCAGCATTATGGAGAACAGTTCCAGGAGTTCTTTGCCCTTTCTAATTGTGAAGGGTTTTGGAAGGGGGTAGAAAAAACAAAGGATGAAAGGTTGACTTGGCCATTAGCCCTTGACAAAAGGGTGGTGAACCCAAACGCCACAGTGCCAATATTCATCCATGGGGATGGAGTTGAATACCAAACAAGAGATTCCTTGATGACATGGTCATGGGGGCCCATGTTATCAAAACATGGCAGCCTCTCCCACTTACTTCTTGTGGCAATCCCCAAACCTTGCACCTTGCCAGGAACTTGGGAGCCTTTACATGAATGGATCAGCTGGTCTTTTGCAGCCTTGTCAACAGGGGCCCACCCAAGTAAAGACCCATGGGGAAACCCCTTGCCAACAGGGATGTCAGAGCTAGCTGGGCTTCCCTTGTCAAAAGGGCACCACAGAGGAATAATATGGAGCATACAGGGGGATGCTGAGTTCTATGCTAATGTGCTGAAACTTCCACATTGGCAGAACAAAAACCCTTGCCATGAGTGTGATGCCCAAAGGCCTGTTTTCCAAAGAAAGAAATGCCCTGATGGCAAATCAGTCAAGATCCTAAAAGAAGCAGAGCAAGATTTTGTGGAAGTCAGTCCTACCCAAGCACTCCTTGTCAAAAGGAGCAACCACCCATTGTTTTCAATCGAAGGGGTGAGAGGAGACAGCCTGCATATATTGTACTCGAGGGGGGTGGGGCCTCACCTTGCAGGAAGCCTGCTCCACTATTTGTGCTACTATGATGGCACAAGGAAGCAAAGAGTTGCCCCAACCCAAAGACTCAACGTGTTGTTCTCCAAAATAAAGGAGAAGTACACCCAGCAACATGTCCAATCAAGAATGACCAACTTGAGGCTCAGTATGTTCACTGACCCCAAAAAACCTCACAAGCAGTTTCCCTGCCTGGAAGCTAAGGCTGCAGAAACCAAACACATTCTGCCTTGCCTTCTGGAAGTGCTGATTGAAGCCCTCCCTGAGGGAGAGCTTATCCATCAACAAATGATTGAATGCTTGGCCAGCTTCAACGAAATCATCCAACATTTTGATGGAATTGATCTGTTCCCTACCGAAGCAGAGAATGGCCTTGCAAAAGACCTTGCTAAAAGGTTTTTCAGTTCTTACCAAGATTTGAACACATGGGCCTTGTCAAAAGGCTTGAAGCTCTTCAATGTCACCCACAAATTCCACAGCATGATGCACTTAATCAAGAATGCCCAATTCCTCAACTTCAGAATCCACCACAACTTTAGGGCAGAGGATTTTGTTGGCCAGGTGAGCATCTTGACCCACTCAGTCAGTTTTGGTGTCAAGTCAGTCAGACTATGTGCAAAAGTTGCAATTAAGTATCGTATTCTTTTACACTTGCAGCTGACCAGGCCAGGTTTTCGCTACTTGGAGGTAGAGGAAGAAGCAGGCCACCCTTGATAAAAGGGAAAGCCCTTGTTGAAAGGGATTTGAGTTTAGCTCCCTGTTGCACCTATCCCCTGCAAAAAGGGCAGTTTCACACCTTGCCCTTGTCAAGGGCATGGCTGTGTAGCAACGTGGCAAGCATGTTCAAAGCAAAAAAGCATAAAATTCAGACCGGCCTTTCTATTGATTTTATTATTGATTACACCTTGACTAAATGAGTGTTTTTATAATTGATTTCACTATTGAATTTGCTATTGATTCGGCATGCTGAATAATCAATTAGAATATATTGAAAAAAACCGCTCTTCAATAGCAATGAAAAGTTATCGATTACAATCAATAGCCGATGCTCAGGGATGTGTACATCTGCGATTTCGCCTGTTATGTCTGACCAGAGACCGCGAAGAAATAATGCTGAACCGTAACAACGCATCAGTCCGTGCAATTCTGCAACAGTAGTGGACATTGCTGTGGCGGTGATCTTGTGCGTCTCATTGTCGACCAATGAGCGTTCGATGAGCCCTGGCGAAGATCTCTTTGTTCTGCAAGAAATATAACATGCGCACGTTGGGATGACTTATCTTCATTGTTGCGATAGGATGCATCTGGATAACCAACTATGCGTGTCTTGCCACGAAGGGGCCAAAATCTCATACTAAGCGGAATGCTTTTGATGGTTCTGACTGTCTTATTCATGGCGCGAACGTCCTCAATGGTCGGAGATGATGCCTTGGATGCGCACCTGCAGAATTGATAACCAATGTGGAATTGCGTTCGCGATTGTAACCAACTGATCTGACCTAAGACACTTCTGTGTGCAGTATGCATTTGTGGAGTTAGAGGAGTGTCGTCCTTCAGGTATTTGTCAAAGGTGATCTCCTGAAGTTCGTCAATGGCAACGTTCTGATGGACATTGATGTACCAGCCATGCTTGTCGTCTTGCTTCCATTGGATGCGTTGTCCTACGAAGAGGCAATCTTTTTTGTCTTCGGAACCAACTTGAAAATCTTTACGAAGTCGTCCCATGATTTCCTTCTCGAACACATCGTCACCCGTCATAAGAAGATCATCAACATGAAGAGAAAGTGCTCCATGAACTTGTCGATTCTTGTTACCGGAAATGGGATCCATGAGGTAATCAACTGCTCCTTCTAGATCGAAAGTATTGGATGATTTCTTGTCACTCATCAATGCGGGTTCCGGAAGCTGCTTGCCGTAGCAGACATATGTACAACGGTCTGCCCTGGTTGGCACCAGTCCGCAAGAACGGAGTGCCGAATCAAGGATGTTCCACCATCTGCGGGGTGCGTCATTTAGCCCGTAGGCAAGCTTCTTCATGCGCGCTCCAATGTGTGGTGGATATCCCATTTCAGGAGGGATCTGACAAATGATGTCACGAGTCTGATCGTATGCTTCGCCTTGGAGGAATGCTGTCTTCAAGTCCATGTGCAATATATCCCAGCCTTTATTTGCGGCTGCTTGGATTGGAAGGCGGAAACCACTCCTGGATGCAGCAGGACTGTCTGTCTGCTGATCGTTCTTCTGCTTGTCTTGGAAGCTTCGGAGGACCCAGCGAGCCTTGGCCTTTAGGAAGTTACCATCCTTGTCTCGCTTTAGGGTAAGGACCCAGCGACCGGTAACCCAGGTCCTGACATGAATCTTGCGTGCGTCGACCAAGTCGAACACTTCGTTATCAAGCCAAGATTTGCACTCAAGAAGCTCAGCTTCATGGAATTGCTTCTGATAAGCTCTCGTCTCAGTGGCTGTCGCTTCCTTCCGCTTCTTGCCAATGAGCACGGATGTGGATGAAGCCTTCAAGGATTCTTGCTTGGATGAGTACAAGACTAAGAGTGCACGGTCATCGTCGGTCATGTTCTTGCACAACCGGTCAACATGATTCTTATCTGTGTCTTTCTGATGAGAGAATCCGCATCGGGGCGATGGGTTGAAGGCCCCTTTCACACGTCCAAGGAAAACAGGGTTGCCTTCAATATCTCTCGGAACCGTAAAGGATCCGGTATTCGCACAGATCTTCTGCTCGGCTGTCATGAATGACCAGTGTGCCTCATCAAGAACGAGATCAGCTTCGTGATCATCGTAGGCTCTTCTTCTCGGTCAGTATATCTCATGGTTCTCTCTGAACTTCCAGTGCTGGATGAGGTTGGAACGTGAGGGATCAGTTCTTCCTCACTGTCGTATTGCACCGGCAAGTTTACTGGATTGTTCGGATTGAAATTGGATGAAGATGCAGGTTCATTTCTGGGAGAATGCTCAGGTGACTCATCATTGTCATCTGGCTTCTTCTTCTTCTTCCCAGTTTTCTGCTTCTTGGATGGACAGCCCTGCACGGGTGCAGTTGTTTCTTCTTGCTCAAGTGTTGGCAGTTCAAGATCTTCATCATGGTCTTCTGCTTCGGGATTCGTTAGAATTGCAGGTGGCGAAGGTACCACGACAGTCGGAAGAATTGGTTGAGAAGATTGCGACTGTGACGGCAAAGAGACATCACCCCCCAGTCGATTGAGTCCGCTTGAGGATGAAATGGACTGTTTTTGCCGTTTAAGCGGTGGGTCTACTGGACTGTCTGGTGATACACCTCGTGGTGCTGGCGGCATGGGATGATCAGGCTGATGTGGAGGATCCGGAGGAGGATCTGACATGTGCTTGTCCGGTGGAGTTGGAGGTCTTGGATCAGGCATGGGATGGTCCGGTTGATCAAGTGGCTGCTGTGTGTCAGGTTGTCGAGGTTCATCCGTTGGATCTGTTGGATCCGTCTCGATGGGCGTCGGCTTAATAGCCGGCGCATCTGAGAATGACTGATGAACGGATGAAAACATCACTGCGTGCCAAGTCTTCGGATCATAGTTCTCCCAACTGCATTTGGATGTCAGCTGATCAGGTTGCCGGAAGGATATGATCGCATTGTCCGGAGGTGACGTAATTGGCATGTTAATGCCGATGGTGTGGACGTATGCGGTCCATGCATCATACTGAGTGGATGAGATGCACAATTGTCTCAACTTCTTGCAACCATTCCACATGTTCTGACATCGCCAGTCATTAGGATCTTGTTTGAAGATACCGATTTCAGTCCCCGGAGGGTGCTGCTTCATCGTCTTCTGAAACTTTTGGACTACCGGATCTTGGATGACCAATGGTTGAACGTCCTTGTTGAACGGGAGGTCCTGAATTCTGCTGGCTTCCATCTCCTTTCTTAGGATGTCAACTTGCTTGATGGTGAATGGTTCGAAAAGGTCCTCCAAGAGGTACACCCCGTTGTCAAGTGACTTCACCTTCAAGTGTCGCAGGAGGATGTGCGCGAGATCCTGACAGAACTGGTAAGGATACATCTGTGCCAGTTTGGTTCTGCTTCCGAAAGTACCAGCATTTCCCTCGAGGGGTTGATGTTCGTGTTTGACTGAGCTGGTAAAATTCTTACACTTTCTGAAGATTGGTCTCATCACCTCGGGAGGTACACAGTGCATCAAGCTCGTGGCTTGAGACTTCTGAGTCCGGATTCAGGATCTTTCAGTCCGTATGCACAGAAATGGAAATCTCCCCAGGTCACGGATGGATCTGAAATTAGTTGCTGCATACAGTTCAGATACCATATCTTGGATGTCTGAGGGTTTTCAATGATGAAGTATCTTCCGTGCTTCAGCGTTTCCGCTTCTCCCAGACTCTTTGTTGGTCTTGTTGGATGTTCTGCATATTTGACCACGGTCCACAGACCGGTGCCATGAGGATTACATCAGGCGCCTGCTCCTTGATGATCTCCATGACCATGTGTCGTCCCTTGGATGTCATTACATCGAATCCGGTGCGGATGTCTACGAGACCCTAACCTTAAGACCTGTGAGTGCGCAGCATTGACTGAATCTGGCACTTCCTGCAAAGATCTCGAGAACGTGGATCTTTCCCTTACGTACACAATTCCAATGTGCTTGTTCAGGAACGGATGTGAGGTCCTCGACGAACATGCTCTCTGCCGGATGAGGCGCTGCAGGCTTGGGAGTTGTCTTTCCCGCGATGCGTAATGGCACTGAGAATTTTGGCTTAGGAGCTGGTGCGGATGACTCCTTCTTCTTGGAATCGGCTGAGGAGCCGGCTTGCTCTTTCTGCAAGGACTCTCGCTCTTCTGGTAAGGGAAGATCAATTCCAGGTTTCCCCGGAGGGATGGTTTCATCCATTCTGACCTTCGTCATGTTAACCTTGATGAGTCGAGTCCCAAGATCAAGTCCTACCATTGCTCCTTCGATGGAAATGACTTTTCCTTTTAGCCATATTCCTCCCTTGCTTCCATCGGAACGATCTTGGATTTGTCTTCCTGCCAGTAAAATACCTTGTCCTTCACCTGAAGAGGCTTAGAACTCATTCGGAGATTTTGAGCAAGGTCTCGTCGGGTGTCTTCGGATTGACGTGCTTCTTGGAATGCTTGCTTAGACAGCTGCTTGATCTGGATGGCTGTCAGCTCTTCCTCATTCCTGTCAATCGTCAACTGAGTTGGTGTTGCGACATCGAGTTGGAGGAGATCTGCTGGTCGTCTTCCGAATGCGAGTTCCAATGGTGTTACACCCCCGTAGGTGACAGTCTGATTCCTGACAGTTGCAGCTGCCTTCACCAGCTGTCTATGGTTTGATCATTGGTTTGTTTGCCTGGGGTGTAAGTCTCCAATTGTCTTCTAGGATGTCTGGATCTCCACCTTCGGATGCATCTATGATTTTCGTGGTACGCTCTCGGCTGATGTTATCAGGACATTCCTTGGCTCCATTTGGTGTGAACAGCGCCTTGCGAGGCGTGATGCGCACACGGATGAGCTGCTTGTTCTTCTTGTCAAGGATCCAATGGTCCTGCTTTTGAGACCCAATGATTTTAGGAGTTGCTAGGTCCTCCTTCGTCTCGGATGATTTGGATGCACAAACAGTTTCACTCTTGGAGATATCCCCGGAAGGAAACCTGATGCTGTTGTCATCATCGTAGACGTAGTTGGTGAGGCCCTTGATGGCAATTTCTCCATGTGCTTTCACTCTTGCAACTCCAGCGAGGTCCACAAGTGCATGTCCTGTACCGGATACTGGAACTGCTTGACGGTTCATGCCAAGGCCTTGCGTGCGATCTTGTCACATTGAGGTGTGTGCTCGATGGTCATGTAGAGGTTCCGCATCTGACTGATGCTGAGGAGGATCGGTACAGTTCCTTGTTCAAGGACGTCGATGTTGGTACTGCGTGGAGGAGTTGTGTGATATCGGAGATGCAAGGTCCAATTTACCTTGGCTGCTTCTCCGCTTGCAAACTTGGTCTCGGCCGGGATGTGCTGATAGGAGATGAGGTGCTTCATGGGTTCGATGGCCTGAGTAAAACGCTGGATTGCATGCCAGCTGCCCATGGATCTGGTACATCCGTTGTTCAGGATCGCATAGGTCGGATTGTGCTGAGGGTTGATGACAGGCGCCATCAGCTTTGTTGCCAAAAGGCTGTGATCTGTTGTTACGGACAAATTGTGTTCTGAAACTGAATCTGATTGGATCAGCTTCCCATGGGTGGCTTGTTTCTCATGATGCTCATATGCGTCATGGAACGCCATTAGCGCTTGTCCTGTGCTGGATGTCTCATGGGATGAGTACCAGCCTTGTTCGTTCCATGTCCATGATTGATCCCAATGTCCAACCGGCATAGGCAGGCTCTTGGAGTTCAGCAACTTGCTGCGTGGCAGGATGCTCCTCCGGCTTCTCTGCGATGGCTGCGAACGTTTTGGATTCTCCTTTGTCACGTCCGCCCTTTCCTTTGGCATTCTCATAGGATGGATAACCCTTGGGTCCATCATAGGGATATTGGAATTTGGATTGTCCTTTCTTTCCCTTCTTTCCTTTGCCTTTTCCCCAATATGCCTGGTCGTAGGGATCATAACTTTCATTAGCCATATTGGCCTTCCCGCCAGAACCGCCTTTTCCAAAGGGTTTGAAGCCACCTCGTTGGTGACTGCCCTTTGTGTTTCCTGATTTTCCTTTTCCTTTTCTCTTTTTGAATCTGAAACTCCGCCCTGACTTTTGAACGCATCGTTCTCTTCGAGGACCCAGAATGTCTCTTCATCGTTGTTTGACATGAATCCTTCAAGTCCATCTTCATCTTCAACCCAAAAGCCTTCTTCTCCTTCGTATGCGGATGAAGAATGTGTTGCTTCGGTTGCCTCCTTGAGGTCGGATGGGTGGATCTTGGATGGATGTCCTGGTCGTGATGAAGAGTTCTGGGCAAGACACATTCGCCAGCACCACTTTGAAACGCGATCTCCGCAAAAGATTCGCCACGGTCAAGGCACATTCGCGCGGCACGATGTTTGCAGGGGTTCGCCGCGATCAAGACACATCAGAGCGAAAGGGCGTCACAACACGCAGAATGTCCGCAGAGGGTTCGCCGCGGTCTTGTGAAGACATATTCGCACGGCGCCACAACGCGCAGCAAAACCGGATCTCGAACACAAGGGCCATGAACCGAGCGCAAAAGCAACCCGCACACGCCCAGCAACGGCCCACACTCCTCCAGAAGCTCGAGTCGGTTCTGCAGCCGCGCGAGCTTGTCCGCGGTTGCTCGCCTCCGCACGCAACTATCGGTCTATAAGCGCCATCCATTTTCGGGGCTAGTCCATTAGGCAGGCGAGTTGTTACACACTCCTTAGCGGCTAATTTCGACTTCCATGACCACCGTCCTGCTGTCAAAATGAACCAACACCTTGTGTGGTATCTGATGAGCGTGCAGTTCAGCACCTTAGCCCAACGTTAGGTTCATCCCTCATCGCCAGTTCTGCTTACCAAGAACGGCCGACTTAGAGTTGGCATTTATCTCAGAAGTTCGACGAAGCAACCGCTGTGGATCTTGCCCATTAAAAGTTTGAGAATAGGTCGAAGACAACGCATCCCCGATTCCTCTAATCATTCTACCTGACAAAACTGCTCAACTCCACCAATCCTAGGGAAACTTTGGAGGGAACCAGCTACTAGATGGTTCGATTCGTCTTTCGCCCCTATACCCATGGGTCTAATGCCAGAACTCAGCAACCAGCAGCATCCCGCGCAGCAACTGTAGCAGGTTGACAAACATGCACGCACACGCACACACGCTCTCCGCCTCAGACCCGAGTTCCGGGCAGCCACTTCCCGCTTCTGCGTTACGACCTCCTCCTGCGATCACCGTCGGGATTCGGGTGTTTTTAGGTCCTAAAAAGAAGTGTTTTTGCTCAAACTTCAGGGTTTGCAGAACCAAAAAAAGAAAAGCACAGAACCTCGAAGTGTACTATTGATGCCAGTTTCCTCCAAACAGGGGGCCAGGCCGGTTTTGCGCGCTAAGCCTTGCTGAAAGGGGTTTGGGCTCGTCTTTCGGGAATAACTTAACTATGAAGCCGCCTCTTCTGTACGAGCAAAGCACGTTGTTCTTGAGCCCAAAGTCTGCTCGCATTTTGGCTAGATTCTGAGCTTTCGTTCGGAGTTTGCTCGGGGTTTGTTCGGAGTTCGTCCGGAGTTCGTTCGGAGTTCGTTCGGAGTTTGTTCGGAGTTGGTTCACGGGGAACCTGGGGCCTCTGAGAAACGCCTACCAAGAAAAGCAGTTTTGCTCCGTGTTATGTGGCGCGCAGCCAAACCCAAAACATGTGCCCTTGCAGGATTTGTTGCAGGTCACTGCTTTCTTTGTGAACACTTGCAATTGCAGAACTCCGAACGAACTCCGAACGAACTCCGCGCAAACTCCGGACAAACTCCGAACAAACTCCAAGCGAACTCCGGGCGGACTCGGAACAAACTCCGATTCGCATCAGTGCGGATGTGTACATCTGCGATTTCGCCTGTTATGTCTGACCAGAGATCGCGAAGAAATAATGCTGAACCGTAACAACGCATCAGTCCGTGCAATTCTGCAACAGTAGTGGACATTGTTGTGGCGGTGATCTTGTGCGTCTCATTGTCGACCAATGAGCCTCTCGAGTTCGATGAGCCCTGGCGAAGATCTCTTTGTTCTGCAAGAAATATAACATGCGCACGTTGGGATGACTTATCTTCATTGTTGCGATAGGATGCATCTGGATAACCAACTATGCGTGTCTTGCCACGAAGGGGCCAAAGTCTCATACTAAGCGGAATGCTTTTGATGGTTCTGACTGTCTTATTAATGGCGCGAACGTCCTCAATGGTCGGAGATGATGCCTTGGATGCGCACCTGGAGAATTGATATCCAATGTGGAATTGCGTTCGCGATTGTAACCAACTGATCTGACCTAAGACACTTCTGTATGCAGTATGCATTTGTGGAGTTAGAGGAGTGTCGTCCTTCAGGTATTTGTCAAAGGTGATCTCCTGAAGTTCGTCAATGGCAACGTTCTGATGGACATTGATGTACCAGCCATGCTTGTCGTCTTGCTTCCATTGGATGCGTTGTCCTACGAAGAGGCAATCTTTTTTGTCTTCGGAACCAACTTGAAAATCTTTCCGAAGGCGTCCCATGATTTCCGTCTCGAACACATCGTCACCCGTCATAAGAACATCATCAACATGAAGAGAAAGTGCTTCATGAACTTGTCGATTCTTGCCATTGTTACCGGAAATGGGATCCATGAGGTAATCAACCGTAGTAGACATATGTACAACGGTCTGCCCTGGTTGGCACCAGTCCGCAAGAACGGAGTGCCGAATCAAGGGTCTTCCACCATTGCGGGGTGCGTCATTTAGCCCGTAGGCAAGCTTCTTCATGCGCGCTCCAATGTGTGGTGGATATCCCATTTCAGGAGGGGTCTGACAAATGATGTCACGAGTCTGATCGTGCAGTTGTTTCTTCTTGTTCAAGTGTTCAAGATCTTCATCATGGTCTTCTGCTTCGGGATTCGTTAGAATTGCAGGTGGCGAAGGTACCACGACAGTCGGAAGAATTGGTTGAGAAGATTGCGACTGTGACGGCAAAGAGACATCACCCCCCAGTCGATTGAGTCCGCTTGAGGATGAAATGGACTGTTTTTGCCGTTTAAGCGGTGGGTCTACTGGACTGTCTGGTGATACACCTCGTGGTGCTGGCGGCATGGGATGATCAGGCTGATGTGGAGGATCCGGAGGAGGATCTGACATGTGCTTGTCCGGTGGAGTTGGAGGTCTTGGATCAGGCATGGGATGGTCCGGTTGATCAAGTGGCTGCTGTGTGTCAGGTTGTCGAGGTTCATCCGTTGGATCTGTTGGATCCGTCTCGATGGGCGTCGGCTTAATAGCCGGCGCATCTGAGAATGACTGATGAACGGATGAAAACATCACTGCGTGCCAAGTCTTCGGATCATAGTTCTCCCAACTGCATTTGGATGTCAGCTGATCAGGTTGCCGGAAGGATATGATCGCATTGTCCGGAGGTGACGTAATTGGCATGTTAATGCCGATGGTGTGGACGTATGCGGTCCATGCATCATACTGAGTGGATGAGATGCACAATTGTCTCAACTTCTTGCAACCATTCCACATGTTCTGACATCGCCAGTCATTAGGATCTTGTTTGAAGATACCGATTTCAGTCCCCGGAGGGTGCTGCTTCATCGTCTTCTGAAACTTTTGGACTACCGGATCTTGGATGACCAATGGTTGAACGTCCTTGTTGAACGGGAGGTCCTGAATTCTGCTGGCTTCCATCTCCTTTCTTAGGATGTCAACTTGCTTGATGGTGAATGGTTCGAAAAGGTCCTCCAAGAGGTACACCCCGTTGTCAAGTGACTTCACCTTCAAGTGTCGCAGGAGGATGTGCGCGAGATCCTGACAGAACTGGTAAGGATACATCTGTGCCAGTTTGGTTCTGCTTCCGAAAGTACCAGCATTTCCCTCGAGGGGTTGATGTTCGTGTTTGACTGAGCTGGTAAAATTCTTACACTTTCTGAAGATTGGTCTCATCACCTCGGGAGGTACACAGTGCATCAAGCTCGTGGCTTGAGACTTCTGAGTCCGGATTCAGGATCTTTCAGTCCGTATGCACAGAAATGGAAATCTCCCCAGGTCACGGATGGATCTGAAATTAGTTGCTGCATACAGTTCAGATACCATATCTTGGATGTCTGAGGGTTTTCAATGATGAAGTATCTTCCGTGCTTCAGCGTTTCCGCTTCTCCCAGACTCTTTGTTGGTCTTGTTGGATGTTCTGCATATTTGACCACGGTCCACAGACCGGTGCCATGAGGATTACATCAGGCGCCTGCTCCTTGATGATCTCCATGACCATGTGTCGTCCCTTGGATGTCATTACATCGAATCCGGTGCGGATGTCTACGAGACCCTAACCTTAAGACCTGTGAGTGCGCAGCATTGACTGAATCTGGCACTTCCTGCAAAGATCTCGAGAACGTGGATCTTTCCCTTACGTACACAATTCCAATGTGCTTGTTCAGGAACGGATGTGAGGTCCTCGACGAACATGCTCTCTGCCGGATGAGGCGCTGCAGGCTTGGGAGTTGTCTTTCCCGCGATGCGTAATGGCACTGAGAATTTTGGCTTAGGAGCTGGTGCGGATGACTCCTTCTTCTTGGAATCGGCTGAGGAGCCGGCTTGCTCTTTCTGCAAGGACTCTCGCTCTTCTGGTAAGGGAAGATCAATTCCAGGTTTCCCCGGAGGGATGGTTTCATCCATTCTGACCTTCGTCATGTTAACCTTGATGAGTCGAGTCCCAAGATCAAGTCCTACCATTGCTCCTTCGATGGAAATGACTTTTCCTTTTAGCCATATTCCTCCCTTGCTTCCATCGGAACGAATCTTGGATTTGTCTTCCTGCCAGTAAAATACCTTGTCCTTCACCTGAAGAGGCTTAGAACTCATTCGGAGATTTTGAGCAAGGTCTCGTCGGGTGTCTTCGGATTGACGTGCTTCTTGGAATGCTTGCTTAGACAGCTGCTTGATCTGGATGGCTGTCAGCTCTTCCTCATTCCTGTCAATCCCCCCCCCCCCCCCCCCCCCCACCCCCCCACCCACCCAAATCCGTCAACTGAGTTGGTGATCGCGACAATCGAGATGGATAGATCTGGCTGGTCGTCTTCCGAATGCGAGTTAGTTTCCAAGGTGTTACAAACCCCCGTAGGTGGTGACAGTCTGATTCCCTGACAGTTGCAGCTGCAGCTGCCTACACCAGCTGTCTAATGGTTAATCATTGGTTTGTTTGCCTGGGATGTAAGTCTCCAATTGTCTTCTAGGATGTCTGGATCTCCACCTTCGGATGCATCTATGATTTCCGTGGTACGCTCTCGGCTGATGTTATCAGGATTGATTGGACATTCCTTGGCTCCATTTGGTGTGAACAGCGCCTTGCGAGGCGTGATGTGCACACGGATGAGCTGCTTGTTCTTCTTGTCAAGGATGCAATGGTCCTGCTTTTGAGACCCAATGATTTTGGGAGTTGCTAGGCCCTCCTTCGTCTCGGATGATTTGGATGCACAAACAGTTTCACTCTTGGGGATATCCCCGGAGGGAAACTTGATGCTGTTGTCATCATCGTAGACGTAGTTGGTGAGGCCTTTGATGGCAATTTCTCCATGTGCTTTCACTCTTGCAACTCCAGCGAGGTCGACGAGTGCGTGTCCTGTACCGGATACTGGAACTGCTTGACGGTTCACGCCAAAGGCCTTGCATGTGATCTTGTCACATTGAGGTGTTGTGCTCGATGGTCATGTAGAGGTTCCGCATCTGACTGATGCTGAGGAGGATCGGTACAGTTCCTTGTTCAAGGACGTCGATGTTGGTACTGCATGGAGGAGTTGTGTGATATCGGAGATGCAAGGTCCAATTTACCTTGGCTGTTTCTCCGTTTGCAAAAGTGAACTTGGTCTCGGCCGGGATGTACTGATAGGAGATGAGGTCCTTCATGGGTTCGATGGCCTGAGTAAAACGCTGGATTGCGTGCCAGCTGCCCATGGATCTGGCACATCCGTTGTCCAGAATCGCATAGGTCGGATTGTGCTGAGGGTTGATGACAGGCGCCGTCAGCTTTGTTGCCAAAAGGCTGTGATTTGTTGTTACGGACAAATTGTGTTCTGAAACTGTATCTGATTGGATCAGCTTCCCGTGGATGGCTTCTTTCTCATGATGCTCATATGCGTCATAGAATGCCATTAGCGCTTGTCCTGTGCTGGGGATGAGTACCAGCCTTGTTCGTTCCATGTCCATGATTGATCCCAATCTTGGTCTGTCCAACCGGCATAGGCAGGCTCTTGGAGTTCAGCAACTTGCTGCGTGGCAGGATGCTCCTCCGGCTTCTCTGCGATGGCTGCGAACGTTTTGGATTCTCCTTTGTCACGTCCGCCCTTTCCTTTGGCATTCTCATAGGATGGATAACCCTTGGGTCCATCATAGGGATATTGGAATTTGGATTGTCCTTTCTTTCCCTTCTTTCCTTTGCCTTTTCCCCAATATGCCTGGTCGTAGGGATCATAACTTTCATTAGCCATATTGGCCTTCCCGCCAGAACCGCCTTTTCCAAAGGGTTTGAAGCCACCTCGTTGGTGACTGCCCTTTGTGTTTCCTGATTTTCCTTTTCCTTTTCTCTTTTTGAATCTGAAACTCCGCCCTGACTTTTGAACGCATCGTTCTCTTCGAGGACCCAGAATGTCTCTTCATCGTTGTTTGACATGAATCCTTCAAGTCCATCTTCATCTTCAACCCAAAAGCCTTCTTCTCCTTCGTATGCGGATGAAGAATGTGTTGCTTCGGTTGCCTCCTTGAGGTCGGATGGGTGGATCTTGGATGGATGTCCTGGTCGTGATGAAGAGTTCTGGGCAAGACACATTCGCCAGCACCACTTTGAAACGCGATCTCCGCAAAAGATTCGCCACGGTCAAGGCACATTCGCGCGGCACGATGTTTGCAGGGGTTCGCCGCGATCAAGACACATCAGAGCGAAAGGGCGTCACAACACGCAGAATGTCCGCAGAGGGTTCGCCGCGGTCTTGTGAAGACATATTCGCACGGCGCCACAACGCGCAGCAAAACCGGATCTCGAACACAAGGGCCATGAACCGAGCGCAAAAGCAACCCGCACACGCCCAGCAACGGCCCACACTCCTCCAGAAGCTCGAGTCGGTTCTGCAGCCGCGCGAGCTTGTCCGCGGTTGCTCGCCTCCGCACGCAACTATCGGTCTATAAGCGCCATCCATTTTCGGGGCTAGTCCATTAGGCAGGCGAGTTGTTACACACTCCTTAGCGGCTAATTTCGACTTCCATGACCACCGTCCTGCTGTCAAAATGAACCAACACCTTGTGTGGTATCTGATGAGCGTGCAGTTCAGCACCTTAGCCCAACGTTAGGTTCATCCCTCATCGCCAGTTCTGCTTACCAAGAACGGCCGACTTAGAGTTGGCATTTATCTCAGAAGTTCGACGAAGCAACCGCTGTGGATCTTGCCCATTAAAAGTTTGAGAATAGGTCGAAGACAACGCATCCCCGATTCCTCTAATCATTCTACCTGACAAAACTGCTCAACTCCACCAATCCTAGGGAAACTTTGGAGGGAACCAGCTACTAGATGGTTCGATTCGTCTTTCGCCCCTATACCCATGGGTCTAATGCCAGAACTCAGCAACCAGCAGCATCCCGCGCAGCAACTGTAGCAGGTTGACAAACATGCACGCACACGCACACACGCTCTCCGCCTCAGACCCGAGTTCCGGGCAGCCACTTCCCGCTTCTGCGTTACGACCTCCTCCTGCGATCACCGTCGGGATTCGGGTGTTTTTAGGTCCTAAAAAGAAGTGTTTTTGCTCAAACTTCAGGGTTTGCAGAACCAAAAAAAGAAAAGCACAGAACCTCGAAGTGTACTATTGATGCCAGTTTCCTCCAAACAGGGGGCCAGGCCGGTTTTGCGCGCTAAGCCTTGCTGAAAGGGGTTTGGGCTCGTCTTTCGGGAATAACTTAACTATGAAGCCGCCTCTTCTGTACGAGCAAAGCACGTTGTTCTTGAGCCCAAAGTCTGCTCGCATTTTGGCTAGATTCTGAGCTTTCGTTCGGAGTTTGCTCGGGGTTTGTTCGGAGTTCGTCCGGAGTTCGTTCGGAGTTCGTTCGGAGTTTGTTCGGAGTTGGTTCACGGGGAACCTGGGGCCTCTGAGAAACGCCTACCAAGAAAAGCAGTTTTGCTCCGTGTTATGTGGCGCGCAGCCAAACCCAAAACATGTGCCCTTGCAGGATTTGTTGCAGGTCACTGCTTTCTTTGTGAACACTTGCAATTGCAGAACTCCGAACGAACTCCGAACGAACTCCGCGCAAACTCCGGACAAACTCCGAACAAACTCCAAGCGAACTCCGGGCGGACTCGGAACAAACTCCGATTCGCATCAGTGCGGATGTGTACATCTGCGATTTCGCCTGTTATGTCTGACCAGAGATCGCGAAGAAATAATGCTGAACCGTAACAACGCATCAGTCCGTGCAATTCTGCAACAGTAGTGGACATTGTTGTGGCGGTGATCTTGTGCGTCTCATTGTCGACCAATGAGCCTCTCGAGTTCGATGAGCCCTGGCGAAGATCTCTTTGTTCTGCAAGAAATATAACATGCGCACGTTGGGATGACTTATCTTCATTGTTGCGATAGGATGCATCTGGATAACCAACTATGCGTGTCTTGCCACGAAGGGGCCAAAGTCTCATACTAAGCGGAATGCTTTTGATGGTTCTGACTGTCTTATTAATGGCGCGAACGTCCTCAATGGTCGGAGATGATGCCTTGGATGCGCACCTGGAGAATTGATATCCAATGTGGAATTGCGTTCGCGATTGTAACCAACTGATCTGACCTAAGACACTTCTGTATGCAGTATGCATTTGTGGAGTTAGAGGAGTGTCGTCCTTCAGGTATTTGTCAAAGGTGATCTCCTGAAGTTCGTCAATGGCAACGTTCTGATGGACATTGATGTACCAGCCATGCTTGTCGTCTTGCTTCCATTGGATGCGTTGTCCTACGAAGAGGCAATCTTTTTTGTCTTCGGAACCAACTTGAAAATCTTTCCGAAGGCGTCCCATGATTTCCGTCTCGAACACATCGTCACCCGTCATAAGAACATCATCAACATGAAGAGAAAGTGCTTCATGAACTTGTCGATTCTTGCCATTGTTACCGGAAATGGGATCCATGAGGTAATCAACCGTAGTAGACATATGTACAACGGTCTGCCCTGGTTGGCACCAGTCCGCAAGAACGGAGTGCCGAATCAAGGGTCTTCCACCATTGCGGGGTGCGTCATTTAGCCCGTAGGCAAGCTTCTTCATGCGCGCTCCAATGTGTGGTGGATATCCCATTTCAGGAGGGGTCTGACAAATGATGTCACGAGTCTGATCGTGCAGTTGTTTCTTCTTGTTCAAGTGTTGGCAGTTCGAGATCTTCATCATGGTCTTCTGCTTCGGGATTCGTTAGAATTGCAGGTGGCGAAGGTACCACGACAGTCGGAAGAATTGGTTGAGAAGATTGCGACTGTGACGGCAAAGAGACATCACCCCCCAGTCGATTGAGCCCGCTTGAGGATGAAATGGACTGTTTTTGCCGTTTAAGCGGTGGATCTACTGGACTGTCTGGTGATACACCTCGTGGTGCTGGCGGCATGGGATGATCAGGCTGATGTGGAGGATCCGGAGGAGGATCTGACATGCGCTCGTCCGGTGGAGTTGGAGGTCTTGGATCAGGCATGGGATGGTCCGGTTGATCAGGTGGCTGCTGTGTGTCAGGTTGTCGAGGTTCATCCGTTGGATCTGTTGGATCCGTCTCAATGGGCGTCGGCTTAATAGCCGGCGCATCTGAGAATGACTGATGAACAGATGAAAACATCACTGCGTGCCAAGTCTTCGGATCATAATTCTCCCAACTGCATTTGGGTGTCAGCTGATCAGGTTGCCAGAAGGATATGATCGCATTGTCCGGAGGTGACGTAATTGGCATGTTAATGCCGATGGTGTGGACGTATGCGGTCCATGCATCATACTGAGTGGATGAGATGCAACCCAATTGTTCTCAACTTCTTTGCAACCATGTCCACATGTACTTCTGACATCTTGCCAGTCATTAGGAAAATCTTGTATAGGAAAGATAATTCGATTTACGTAGGGTAACTGCGTCATCGACTTCAGAAACTTTGGACAAGCGTGATCTTGGAGACCAATGGATGAACGTATCCTTTGTTGAAAAAAAACTTGGAGGTCCTGAATTCTGCTAGCTTCCATCTCCTTTCTGAGGATGTCAACCTGCTTGTCGGTGAACGGCTCGAAGATGTCCTCTAGAAGGTACACTTCATTGTCAAGCGGTTTCACCTTCAAATGTCGTAGGAGGATGTGCGCGAGACCCTGACAGAACTGGTAAGGATAGACCTGTGCCAGTTTGGTCCTGCTTCCGAAAGTGCCAGCATTTCCCTCTAGGGGCTGGTGTTCATGCTTGACTGAGCTGGTAAAATTCCTTTCTTACACTTTCTGAAGGATTGGACCTCATTACCTCGGTGAGGTAAACATTGCATCAAAGCTCGTGGGCCTTGAGACTTCTGAGTCCGGATTCCATATGCACAGAAATGTCAGTCCGTATGCACAGATAAAGGAAAGCCCCCCCAGGTCACGGAGTGGATCTTAAATTAGTTTTCAATGAATTGAAGTATCTTTCCGGCTTCAGCTTTTCCGCTTCCTCCCGGACTCTTTGTTGGTCTTGTTGGATGTTCTGCATATTTGACCATGGTCCACAGACCGGTGCCATGAGGATTACATCAGGTGCTTGCTCCTTGATGATCTCCATGCCCATGTGTCGTCCCTTGGATGTCATTACGTCGAATCCGGTGCGGATGTCTACGGGAGTCCCAACCTTAAGACCTGTGAGTGCACAGCATTGACTGAATCTGGCACTTCCTGCAAAGATCTCGAGAACGTGGATCTTTCCCTTACAAACACAATTCCAATGTGCTTGTTCAGGAACGGATGTGAGGTCCTCGACGAACATGTTCTCTGCCGGATGAGGTGCTGCAGGCTTGGGAGTTGTCTTACCCGCGATGCGCAATGGCACTGAGGATTTTGGCTTAGGAGCTGGTGCGGATGACTCCTTCTTCTTGGAGTCGGCTGAGGAGCCGTCTTGCTCTTTCTGCAAGGATTCTCGCTCTTTTGGTAAGAGAAGATCAATTCCAGGTTTCCTCGGAGGGATGGTTTCATCCTTTCTGACCTTCGTCATGTTAACCTTGATGAGTCGAGTCCCAAGATCAAGTCCTACCATCGCTCCTTCAATGGAAATGACTTTTCCCTTTAGCCATATTCCTCCCTTGCTTCCATCGGAACGAATCTTGGATTTGTCTTCCTGCCAGTAAAATACCTTGTCCTTCACCTGAAGAGGCTTAGAACTCATTCGGAGATTTTGAGCAAGGTCTCGTCGGGTGTCTTCGGATTGACGTGCTTCTTGGAATGCTTGCTTAGACAGCTGCTTGATCTGGATGGCTGTCAGCTCTTCCTCATTCCTGTCAATCGTCAACTGAGTTGGTGTTGCGACATCGAGTTGGATGAGATCTGCTGGTCGTCTTCCGAATGCGAGTTCCAATGGTGTTACACCCCCGTAGGTGACAGTCTGATTCCTGACAGTTGCAGCTGCCTTCACCAGCTGTCTATGGTTTGATCATTGGTTTGATTGCCTGGGATGTAAGTCTCCAATTGTCTTCTAGGATGTCTGGATCTCCACCTTCGGATGCATCTATGATTTCCGTGGTACGCTCTCGGCTGATGTTATCAGGATTGATTGGACATTCCTTGGCTCCATTTGGTGTGAACAGCGCCTTGCGAGGCGTGATGCGCACACGGATGAGCTGCTTGTTCTTCTTGTCAAGAATCCAATGGTCCTGCTTTTGAGACCCAATGATTTTAGGAGTTGCTAGGTCCTCCTTCGTCTCGGATGATTTGGACGCACAAACAGTTTCACTCTTGGAGATATCCCCGGAAGGAAACCTGATGCTGTTGTCATCATCGTAGACGTAGTTGGTGAGGCCCTTGATGGCAATTTCTCCATGTGCTTTCACTCTTGCAACTCCAGCGAGGTCCACGAGCGCATGTGCATGTGATCTTGTCACATTGAGGTGTGTGCTCGATGGTCATGTAGAGGTTCCGCATCTGACTGATGCTGAGGAGGATCGGTACAGTTCCTTGTTCAAGGACGTCGATGTTGGTACTGCGTGGAGGAGTTGTGTGATATCGGAGACGCAAGGTCCAATTTACCTTGGCTGTTTCTCCGCTTGCAAAAGTGAACTTGGTCTCGGCCGGGATGTGCTGATAGGAGATGAGGTGCTTCATGGGTTCGATGGCCTGAGTAAAACGCTGGATTGCATGCCAGCTGCCCATGGATCTGGTACATCCGTTGTCCAGGATCGCATAGGTCGGATTGTGCTGAGGGTTGATGACAGGCGCCATCAGCTTTGTTGCCAAAAGGCTGTGATCTGTTCTTACGGACAAATTGTGTTCTGAAACTGAATCTGATTGGATCAGCTTCCCGTGATGCTCACATGCGTCATGGAATGCCATTAGCGCTTGTCCTGTGCTGGATGTCTCATGGGATGAGTACCAGCCTTGTTCGTTCCATGTCCATGATTGATCCCAATGTCCAACCGGCATAGGCAGGCTCTTGGAGTTCAGCAACTTGCTGCGTGGCAGGATGCTCCTCCGGCTTCTCTGCGATGGCTGCGAACGTTTTGGATTTTCCTTTGTCATGTCCGCCCTTTCCTTTGGCATTCTCATAGGATGGATAACCCTTGGGTCCATCATAGGGATATTGGAATTTGGATTTTCCTTTCTTTCCCTTCTTTCCTTTGCCTTTTCCCCAATATGCCTGGTCGTAGGTATTGGCCTTCCCGCCAGAACCGCTTTTTCCAAAGGGTTTGAAGCCACCTCGTTGGTGACTGCCCTTTTTGTTTCCTGATTTTCCTTTTCCTTTTTTTTTTGAATCTGAAACTCCGCCCTGACACTTTTCTTGCTATGAACGCATCGTTCTCTTCGAGGACCCAGAATGTCTCATCGTTGTTTGACATGCATCCTTCAAGTCCATCTTCATCTTCAACCCAAAAGCCTTCTTCTCCTTCGTATTCGCCTTGTTCGAGGATGAAGAATGTGTTGCTTCGGTTGCCTCCTTGAGGTCGGATGGATGGATCTTGGATGGATGTCCTGGTCGTGATGAAGAGTTCATGGTAATGCGTCTTCAGCATTTCATAGGAGTAGTGCTCGAGTGAAATGTTGCTCAGTGACATGGCACTGGTCAGTCTTTCTCTCTGCTGATCTGACAATTCACTCTGAATGATGAAAAACTGGCAATGAGATTATCCCCGAAGTAAAACCGCTGTCTGTCCTGCATTCCCGTGATATACTGTCTGAGGACTGTCGGATCATCCTCATTTAGCAGGACTGGAGGCGGTGCTCGAGAACCGGCTGCTTGCTGATGTCGAGCAATTGTTCTGTTGTTTGCGTCCTGTACGGACTGTCGAAATGATGGGGACTGTGCCGTGAAGACGGGCATCAAGTCCATCCATGCTGC
>CAUJNA010000162.1:65000-70000 GCA_963377175.1 Effrenium voratum
TACATACATACATACATACATGCATGCATGCATACATACATACATACATACATTACATACATACATACATCCATACATACATACATACGAGAGAGGGAGATTGGGGAGAGAAAGGCTTGGGGGAATGGGGAGGGAGAGAGGACGACAGAACACACAAGGGAGACAAGGGACAGAGGAAGAAGGAGAAAAGGGAGAGGACAATGTCGGCGGACTGAGCCGGAGGCTCTCAAGTTTAACTTTTAAGTGGGCTAAATGGAAACTCAACCACGAAAACAACTCAAAAAACACACACAAGCCAAACAAAAACTAAGGTAACTAAGGAGCCGGATGGGCCAACCCGACGAGACATACCCAGAGGCGCCGGCACAGGCTGCCCCAAATCCGGTGGGGCCCGCGATCCGCAGCCTCCTGACGCCGCTTGTTGCTGTTGAAGGGAGGGGAAGGGAAACCAAGGGGAAGACGCTCCATAAAAACTTGGAAGGACAAATCCAGGAGGCAGCCGAGAAAAAGGCGACTTTAAGCCTTGTGGTATGCTCAAAGATTGCTAGCAGGAGAGGCGAATATCATCCGATCGCTTGATGTATCACTTCAGGACATCTGGGGAACAAACCCACATGCCTTTCCCTTCTTTCCAGGCCGTTCGTTCGTTCGTGAGAGATAGACACGGTACAACGATGAACAGGCAGTGCGACGTGAGGAGCAGGATCTTGGTCATCGTCATCATCATCATCATTATCATCATCATCGTCCTCATCATGATCATCATGATCATCATGATCACCATGACCATCATCGTCATCATGATCATGATCATGATCATCATCGTCATCATGATCATGATCATCATCATCATCATCATGATCATCATGATCATCATCCTCATCATGATCATGATCATGATCATCATGATCATCATCGTCATCATCATCATCATCATCATCATCATCATCATCATCATCATCCTCATCCTCATCATGATCATCATGATCATCATCGTCATCATGATCATGATCATGATCATCATGATCATCATCGTCATCATGATCATGATCATGATCATCATGATTTGTGTGTCCCTTCCCTCGCCAGCATTGTTTACTCCTTGAATTGTGCCTCAAGAGCTCCACCAAAGGATTCTGATGGCACCTTCATGTCAGTTCAGCTGTGTTCCACCGCATACTTCCCATTCAAGAGATTCTTTCACCGAGATCGCCTGGGCCCATAATGACAAGTAAGTGACACATTACCCTCTAAATGGTGGCTTACATAGATGACCTTTCGGGAAAATGGGCCTGGTAAATGGATGGCAAAACACCGATCTAATCCACTGGAACCCATCTATTTCTAGCCAAACTAAACAACGGACACCTCTGGTGGTGTAAAAGGGGATTGGGACCCCTCAAGGAGGCCTTGAGAAGCGCTTCTCGAAATCGATTTTTGTTCCACCTTCCAAAGGGGCTCACTTGGGTCCCTATGCTTGGCCTTTGAGTAGATGATTTTTACCAAGATGTTCAAACGGCTTTGGCTCAAAACACCGATACCAAACTGGAACCCCAGTAAGTGGAAACATGGACCAAAACCTGCGTAACCCCTCCTGATTAATTTTGAGCCACACCCAAATGGATACCCAAACTACTTAGTCAAAACCAAGTGCGCCCCCAAAAAGCAAACGCTTCCACTTGGCCCAATTACTGAGATGCACAACAATGACATGTCCTGACCATGTTCTGTATTTCGATTTTACTATACTGGCTTGTCTCAAACTGGGCAGTACCCCCAAGCCTGTTGTGTTCCTCTTGGATTTCCCAAAACAAAACAAGTCTTCCAAGCAATCCCCCAAACCTGTTTGGTTCTCTCTTGGATTTCCTCCCCCCCAAAAAAAAGAAGAAGACACGTCTTCCAGGAAACGGGGGGGGGTTCCCCCACAAAACCGCGAGATTCGTCTCGCCCGGATCTCTGGAGACCCCCGGCCTCCGCCACGGAGCTGGCGCAGCTGGCCCACTCAGAGCCCAAGGAGCCCGGCAGAAGGACGCTGCTGTGCACCCAGAGCCAGCCTGTGGCGAGAGATTGGGAGATTCACTGCAGGGGGCTTATTGGTTAACTTAAAGCTTAAAGCTTAGGCGCCGGTGAAGGCTGAAGCCGGCCACGGCCAAGTTTGCGGCGCCAAAAAAAAATGGGGGGCTCTTTCCAGGCAGGTGGTTTGTTTGGCTTAATTCGCCTGGTTCCGGAAACTCGCCCAAGAATTGGTTTCCTTTGAAGGTGCCCCATCCGAAAAAAGGGGGCCGCTGCTTCATCCAGGTGGTTCTGTTGTAGCCTGTGGGTTCCAGACATTCGGGGCTGCCAGGTAGGTGGTTCCCAGTCAACCCCACAGGAAGCCGAGCTGAGCAATTTTTAGTTGGACCATGGTGTTTGGGCCTAAATTTCCGAAATTCGGGGCCCAATTCTTGGTCTCCTTTTGGGTGTCCCAGCCGAGAGAAGGGGGGCCCCTGTTTTTGTTCCCTAAAAAAAAAGAAAGGTAGGTGGTTCTGTTTTCCGGCTTCCATTTTTAAAACCATCCCGAAAGCAAGGGGCCCCCGATTTTGAGAAACCCTGGAACTCCAATCGAGTCAACCCCACAAGAAGCTGAGCAAATGATTTGGACCATGGTGCTTGGGCCTAAAATCCCGAAAGGTGGTAGAATTCCCTTGGCCAACGGGTGTTTGGGCGAGTGTGCTAAACAAGGTGGTGGTTTGGAGATGTTCTGGGGGTCGTTTTCCCATTTGCCCTCAAGAACCAAAGGTTCAATTCCCACCCCCAATCCAAAACAGTTGAGGGTTTCTTTTGCCCAGTCATCCCCAAAAAATCATTGCTGGCTCTAGGGCAAACCGAGGTCTCTGGATTTCCCGTTTCCTGAAATAGGTCTCAAGCAAAGGCAAGTGGGTGTCGATTTTGAGGCTCGATACCCGTTTTGGAGGTTGCCTAAACTAAGACACGCTCAAGTTGCTGCCTCTGCAAATCACATGCGTTCGTTTGTTTTTGAGGTGTGTGTGTGTGGTTGCTTTGCAAATCCCTGCACAGGTAACCATGGTTGAGGTACCATTGGGGGGTGGTTTTATTTGGAAACCACCCAGCACAAGGTATGTTCTCCGGTGGCATGAGCTCACCGAAGGGCGGTCGGGAGAACTACCTCCAGGAAGAGAGGGCGAGAGTTTAGCTAAAGGCTGATTTAGTGGGGAATCGCGAGGCTTCTGGGGAGTCAAACTTCAAAACTATCCACTGGCAACGAGCAGTGTTCTAAACCCACGTGGGGCCGAAGAGAAACATCAGCTTGCGTGGGATAACAGGTTTAGATAAGGAAATCGCTTTTGCGTCGCTGTCTCGGATTGCAAAATGGGATTGAAGGTCGTTTCGCTTTCGCGCGTGCAGGACAACTACAATTTCTTGTCTTCGAGAAGCGGACAGTTCTCAAAGCTCATGACATACCTGCCTCCTCACCTAACAAGTCTTAGGATTGCTCGTGAGTTTTGTCACCAGTTGCCTCATGCCAAACCCACCTGCCTGAGCCCTGTCATGCAAACGAAGATGTAAAGATGGCCCCTTAGACTAGCATTGCGTTTCCAGCTCGCTGATGTCCTTGTGCTTGCTTGCAACCTGGCCGCCTTGCACAATGGGTGCGTGTGATTGTTGAGCTACCCTTTTCAGGTTGGATTCACAGGCAGCCAGGCAAACCCAACTTGGTCCAAATCCGCATGGACAAAACCCACTTCGCACCACCAGTTGATGGATGAAGCCCGATTGGAATACTGGCATAAACAACCAACTCGGGGAAGTCCACTGCATTTTGCCACCAATGCGGATCTTCTCGCAAACTGAGCGGATCACTCCATCCCTCCGCACCTTCTAAGGTTGCTCGGTGCTGGAGAGCAGACTCCTGAAGGCCAAAACAGCAAATGCCAGTGGGAAACATGATGCCTCAGCATCCCCGGAAAGTGAAGGGGGGGAGCAAACCAGAATGCATTGGAATTGTGCCAGCTACTTTCAACCAACTGGTTGCAACAAAACAAACCCGAGAGGTTTCAGGGGATAGCCACTGGCCGGAAACAACGCTGTATATGTTTGTTGTGTTTCCTCTTTTCGGCGGTTTGGGAGGAAACGGGCGGAAAATGGACTGAATGTGTGGGGAAAGGGGGCCCGTTAGAACAGGGCTTCCACACAGCAACCCCTTGACAAGGTTTTTACTCAGCGTGGTAGAAGAATATGGATGATATGGCACAATACCGGTGCTGTCCTCACATCCCCATCTAAACGCTTAATTTTTATTGGGTTACACGGAAACACACTAAAACCATCCAAAAAAAACAACAACCTAGAAGGAACCGGACGGCTGGCATGGGACACACTCTGCTCAGCCTGAGGCTGCGACCTCCGAATCAGCTATCGATGACTGAGCCTGCAGGGAGCTCCATCGAGGCGCCCGTCGCATCTGGACTTCAGGGAGCCCGCCAAACAAAACGGGAGCTTGGGGGGGGGGGAACCCAGCCCAAAACCTCGGACCATCGATCTGACATTTTAGAAGAGACTCTGATGCATTGGTTGGCCTGCACAGCCCGAAATTTAATCTCGTTTGAGTTTTGTTTGTTTTTATCTCGCTTTCTTTCACCCCACCCCTGCACAGTATCTACGTGGCCAAAAAGGGCCCGAGAACTGCCCCAACTTCTCACTTCGAGCCTTGTGGCTGGACAGATCGCCGATAGGTCCTAACGACTTGCGCGCTCGCGCGGTGGGCCCACAGGTCTGCGGCCCGGTTTCTGAGGATTTGCTTTTGGGGGGTGTCCAATTTTTAGAGGGTACCCCTTTTGGGTTGGCCTGTAAAGAAACTAAAGCAACACCCGCCCAGTTTTGGGGGTCCAAGTCCTAAGAGAAGACACACCCTTTTGGGCGGAAGGGTCTTTGAAGGAGTGTGTTGACAAGCGAGAATATTCAGTACTTCAAGGACCATTTCTTTCACAAAGGAAGTTGGT
>CAUJNA010000162.1:75000-85000 GCA_963377175.1 Effrenium voratum
GTTGATTTGGAAATCTAGCCGCTGACAAAGAACAACCCATACACATTAAATGTTGGACAATCACGGAAACCGCTTTATGGGTGCTAATCAACCGCCTCCGATCGCTTGCGCAGGAGAATCATGTGTTTTCGTTGCATCCGAAAGGAATGCAGTTGTTGGACCGACCCCATTCAACGGTCATCCACCAAAAGTCCTCTTAAGACAACCCAGAAATACCCAGAAGCAGCACCAATTAAACCAATTAAGTGGGCGTGTGTTCTGTTGATGGCACTTGTTTGCTTGGCTGGAATTGGGACCCCAGCACTGGGGAAGTTTGGGGCCAAAAAAGCGGACGCCAAAAGGATCCCAACTCGATTGGATCGCTCTCGGGCGTGCTGGCCGCCCCAGATTCGGCGGTGCAGCAGGACTGTGGACAGGAAGAGCTGATAGAGGACCTGCAGAGAGGATGGCGTCCGCTACTCCCAAGCGTACAGGGCGTATACATATACATACATATGTATATATATATATATATATTTATTTATGTTCCAGGCCGTGGACCCCCCCCCCCCTCCCCCAACCCCCCCCTTTTTGTGGGGGTGGGGTGGGTGGTGGGGTGGTGGGGTGGTGGTGGGGTGGTGGGGTGGTGGTGGTGGGGTAGGTGGGGTGGTGGGGTGGTGGGGTGGTGGGGTGGTGGGGTGGTGGGGTGGGGTGGGGTGGTGGGGTGGTGTGGGTGGTGGGGTGGTGGGGTGGTGGGGTGGTGGGGTGGTGGGGTGGTGGGGTGGTGGGGTGGTGGGGTGGTGGGGTGGTGGGGTGGTGGGGTGGTGGGGTGGTGGGGTGGTGGGGGGTGGTGGGGTGGTGGGGTGGTGGGGTGGTGGGGTGGTGGGGTGGTGGGGTGGTGGGGTGGTGGGGTGGTGGGGTGGTGGGGTGGTGGGGTGGTGGGTGGGTGGTTGGGGTGTGGTTCGGAGTTGGTTGAGGCTTGGTGGGTTGGTTTAGGGTTGGTTTAGGGTTGGTTCAGGGTTGGTTCAAGGTTGGTTTGCGGTGGGTTTCGGGTGGGTTTGGGGTTTGGGTTGACTTAGGCTTAGGGTTGGGGTTAAGAAGGGGTTGCAGGGTGGTTTGGTTTAGGGTAGGATGTTGCGAGAGGTGCGGGGGTGTTGGTTCACGGGGTGAAAGGGGATCTGGGACCGAAGCTGCAGGGCTCGCACGGTACTGGACAGCATCCCCAGCATTGCCAGCATCATCCCCAAGATGCGGATGATGCGCGGGAGTGGGGGGGACCATACCATTGGGGGGGGGGGGGTACGTGGCCCAGGGACTGGTACATATATACCAGGTCCTCCAGTAGAGAGGTTAGAATAATAAGGGTACCCTTTTTTTCTGTAGTCTATTTTAGTAGGGGAAACCTTTCTAAAAAAGGGAAAAAATGCCACTACTGAGGGACCTAGTATGTATATATATATATATAATATACTCCTTTGCAGTAGCTATATAGTGGTTGTATATGTGAATAATTCCTGGGGGTAGCGATTTGTGGGTAGCCATCTTAGACTGTCTTGAAGGTCCCTCGACTACAGGGTTCCCTATGTTCAGCCGAAAATCCTAGGGCCTTAGAGAAACTCGCCGAAGCGGCCGAGTTAGCTCTGAGAACCCAAAAGCAATCTTCGACCATTGCCATTTGGGGATTTCCAATGGTTAGCTTTCATGGGGTTCTCAGAGCCCTTTGATCAGCCCCTTGTTTGACCAGTTCCAAGACAAGTGCGAAAATTTGGGAACATTGCACCAAAACCTCCAAACAGACCCAAATGCAGCACTTCCAAGTACCATGATACCGGCCTAAACAAAAACATCTGCGGGGTTGTCTTAAGTTTGGGGAACCCCCAAAAAACGGTTGGCATTTTCCTTTTGTCCCTGAAATCAGCGCCGGGCCTCAAGAAAGGAACCACAGCCCTCGACATCCAGCCTCTTGGTTGGAGAGGTATTGCAGAAGATCCAGCCTCGGGAATCTGGCCGTCAATCCACATGGGACCTTTCGGCCAACCTTCGACCCTGCAGGTTTTTTCTCTTGCTGGTTTTGACTCAAAAAACAAAAAAACATAGGGAAGTGTCTTAGCCAAGTCGAGCAATGATTGTTGAATTCTGTGGAACAACGCTGGCCCACAATGGCTCTCCCTTTCGGGTGAGTTACCTGCGTTTCCCTTTTGAAACTGGCCAGCCGACACTAATTGCTTGCCCCGGGTCCTGTCACCCTGTGAAGCTTGTGTCATTGGACGCTGTGGCATGGTGTTCTCTGCCATCGTTGTTTCTGAGTTTTTTAGTACAGAACGATGGACACGTCTATGACGATGTCCACGAAGCCGGCTGGAACAATAACTTCCCAATGCGGACAAAAAAGCTGAGATGCGTGTTGAACTGCTCAAAGAAACAAACTGCAGCCCCCAACCTCTGCTTCTTGGGCAGCGCTTGGAATTTTGGACATGGGACTTTGGCAGTTGTTTGGACCCCGGTGCTGGAACACACACAAATAACTGAAACACCAAATGTTGAAGCCTATTCCACTCACTTCCAAACAAGTGGATTGGCCAAAAAGAGTAACCACACTTTTTGGTTGCCGCTAACATTGTCCAAACCATATTAATCAACCACCCAGATTATTCATAGGGGGGTGGGGGGCCCGCCACATTTCACCCAGGTTGACACCCTATTTATAAACTGGTTGGTTGATTAAGAAAAGGGGTCTTCCATTTGGTTAAGACCCCTGGAAAGAAAGAAACAAAAGTAGTGATGGGGTGAACATTCAGCCCATGGACCCGGGGGTTTTCGCTTCCCGGATCCCCTGGGGTCCCGGGCCCTGCGAGCTCGGTGCCAGACTTGGGGCGCTTGATGGGCGCCTGCCGACGACGGAGATCCGGGAGGTTGGCTCAAAAATGCGGCCTGTGGAGGTTGTCATGGGCGGGGCGGAGGGGGGTGGGGAGCTTTGGTTTGAGGAGAACTCGAAAAAAGAGCTGGGGGTTGGAGGCGGGGTTTCGGAGATGGCGTTTTGGGGGGTGCCTGGTTGTGAGAGAAACCAACTCAGCCCTTTGGACAGATTTCGGGCCAAAGGACCCAGAAAATTTGGGGGACCTTGACTAAAACGGACCAAACTGGGGAAACCAAAAGGTGCAAAGGTGGGCCTTGGGCAAGTCATTGGTAGTCCTTCCCCTTTGGACATTGGCCTGGCGCTCTCATTCTTGCTGAGGCCGCGACACGTCCACTCTCTCTCAGCGCTTTGTGCTTGCGCCACCTAAGAAAACAAAAAGACACTGCCGTGTCGGGCCGTTTCCGGGCAACATGCTGCGTGTGTTTTTAAGGGGAACCCCCTTTTCGTTGGCTTTTAAAGAGAACACCAAAACAAAGTTGTCATTTTGTCGGGGGAGGGGTCCCCGAAAAACATAATGGCACACCCATTTCAAGAAAAATAGTACGTGCTAGGGGAGTGCTTCAATCATATACCCTGGGAGTAGCAAAGCATACATGGCACGGGGGTTGCATGGGTATTTGTCCTCCACTTTGCCGAAATCAGCTCCTTGCAGTCCCTGCTCCATTCTAACCCATCGTTGCTTCTGAGATTTTCTCTTCGGGTGTGGGTGCATGCCATTGCATCAGGGCTGCAAATCCTCAGCCAGTCCAAATCAACTCGAGATATCGGTCTGTCTGGTACGAGTAACCCCCGCTTTGGCTTGTTTGGAAGGGAAGCCAAAAGGAAAACCACTTTTTGCTACTGAAAGACGCCCCCATCTGGAAATGTGCCCTAAGCCACTTGAGGGACTTCACCAGGGATATGTTCAACGCCACCTGACATGGAACGTGTCCATTCTGCCCTAAGTGCCGCGCCACACGCTGGCGACTGCCCAAAGAATCCGATCGAGCTTCTGCAGCTCCTAGTGAACGGAGGGAAAACCCCCGAGTTGGATGTGGGTTCCCGATATTTTCAAAAGAAGCCCAGCAAAAACACAGTAATGCATCCTTGTTCTTGGTGGGTACTTGCCCAATGTCCTGTAGGATTGCCTGCTGGTTTCTATGCTGGATGTGGCTTCCGCAATAGAAACAGACAAGAGGTAACGTAAACCGGCAAAAGGGGGAAGACATGGTAAACACTGATGTTTCTGGAACCTAAAAAGCACCCCAACAAAAAAACAACAAACATACATATCTTAAGCATCATGGGTTTCCAAAGTTGATCCAAACCAGGTACCCATGGCAATGCCCGCGGCCGGCATCTTTGACACAGCTCGGCCGGGCATGATCCCTATGTCGAATATGTCCCGCACAAACGAAGAAACACACATAGGGGGTTGTGAGATGCCCCCTAAAAAAGACACACAGTCTCCCTTGCCTATATTCGTGGGTTAGTCTTGATTCCGGAACAGTCAGCCATCAGATACTTAAGCGTCACACATCCACCTGGACTCTCCATGGCCCTATAAACATGAGTCAATGACCCCATTATTTTGGGTAATGACCCCATTTTTTCAGGGTCATGGAGACTCCAGGTACTCTGAAACGGAACTGGACAGGTCCCTTCTCCTGCGGGATGCCCAGCGAGACGAAGACCGTCCTGGCGGAGACAAAGGCCGCGCGCAATTGGATCGGGGCACCTTCGCATCATGTCAGGCAAGTCAAAACTGGGCAGATGGAAGTAAAATCAAACAGGGGAAAACAAATGGAAGTACCTGGAGTCTCCATGACCCTTAAGAAATGACCCATTTTTAAAGGGTCGGAAGGAGACTCCAGCACTGAAATTCTCGGAGAAATTATTGGCACGCAAGCTTCCGGAGCTCGAGACAATTAGGGCCTGGGCTGTCCGTGTTCAGATCCCCTGCTAAATGTTTTTGACTTTGGTCAGTTAAATGGAAACCTTCACAGAACCCCCAAAAAGCTAAAAAAAGCTAAGGGGATGGCTGGGAACCACCAAGAAAATATGGGGGGGGGGGGGGTTTGGAGGTACCCTTTTTGGGGGTTGGTGTGTGGTTTCAAGGGAAACCAGAGGAAATCCAAGCCCATCCATACCCCAATATGGGTTTGTCGTTCTTAGAGGGCCTCCAAACGGTTGGTTTTAGAGGGAAACTAAAAGGAAACCAACATTCCGGGGTTTCCCGAAAAAAAGACACACCACACCCATTTATCAAAGCAGTCCTCAAGCAGGCAACCACTCCCGTGTTCAGGAGCGGCAGTGAGTCCTAAGGCGAATTCGAATTCCAAGCACAGAGCTGGCAAATGTCAGACATGTGGATGGCTCGTCTGCATTTACTTGGTGCCCCTTTTTGTGGTTTCAAAATGAACCAAAAGGAAAACCCAGCCATTTTGCCGGTATCACAAAGACACCCCATCATGGGTTGTCAAAATAACAGGCCCTTCGTACCACCTGTTTGATTGGCAGCGCCGTCCAACAACAAATATATTGACAAGCGTGTTAAGGAACCCGCTCGTTGGGTGAAGGGACGCCGAAGGGAACTGCCCCGCTAGTTCCAAGGGGGGGTTCATCAGAACCACAACCTTGCCATCCGCCGAACCGCTTTGATCAACATAGGAAACCCTGACGTTTGAAGCCTGGCTCGTGGAGGAACCAGAACATCGAGCAAGGTTGAAGCCGCTGAGAGCCGAACGAAGAAACTGAAGCGGATCAGCGGACAAACCTCACCGAGAGCGTTTTGCCGAGAGCGTGGGTTTGGATCTCGGAGTTGTGTCTTGGCACTGTGGTAAGTGCAATTTACACGCTTGGTTGATGTTGACCCTTCTGCAAAGGTTTAACTTGTGCGGTCCAGTGGAGAATCCACGGGATTCTCAAGAAGCAAAAATCCAAAGATCCAACTAAAGCATATATGTTTCTAGGGGTTGCTTCCCCATTCTGTTTTAACCATTTTTCTTGTCAACCAGCTATGTCCCATGGTCTGATTGTTTCCTGAAAGAAGAATACCTGGAAAGAGCGAATGGGGAAGCTTCTTGAATGTTCCACAAACCACTTTTGAGGGTGTTCAGCCAAATGTGCCATCAGTGTTGGGGGCTGGCTTCCTTGACTTCAACCTTACACTACGGTCCAAACATCCTGTAGAAACAATAGCAAGGAACCCGAATCATCCACTTGGCCACAAAGAATATCTGGCTGGTGCACGGAAACCTCATGTTGGCTCGTTTGCTCGTCGCATTGTGGTAAATCAAAAACCCGCTGGATACCGTACCAAGTTGCAGCAAACGACTAACACCCAACCCGAAGACTTGGTTGCTGTTGACCCCCCTGCAAAAGTTTAGCTTTTTGGGGGTTTAGTGGAAAACTCCTTGATTTCCCAAAAAGGTAAAGTCCACAACACCAACCCACTAGCAGTCAAGAAGACATCTGCTTCTTGGCGCGCGGCTGACAGCGGCTCGCCCAAGAAGCTTCCCGCCATGGCACGACCTTGGCCAAGGTCTCGAGCCGGGGATTGGGTCGTTACTGTGTGGGGGGGGTATCAAAGTCAGATGGGGTTGTTTCCCTGCAATCTATCACTTAGGGAGTGACTTTGACGGTAAAATAATGCTGCAGGAAGCAATTGATCGCAGCTAGGTCTGTACTCTGTGCGTCTCAAACGCTGGCTATGACCCAAAGAGTGGCGTTTGGCACCAGATCTCGGCATGTTCCCACAGTCAGCGGGTAGCGGGCTTTGTGGGTTTCAAGGAAAAACTGGGAGCCGTGGGGACCCCATGTGCAGAGCATCTGGGTGCCAGACTCACGTTGCCTTGCTTCAGCAGCACTTTCATGGCCTGTCGACTGGGGCCGGTTGGAACACCGCTGTTTGTCTGGGAAGGCGATCCACAAACAAAATGGACCTGGGGGGGGGGGGGGCAAAGGTGACCCCGAAAGCAATCAGCCCAGTCCTCAGCTCAACACCGGACCCCTCTTTTGATCCCTTCCTGAGACTGTGCATCTCAAGGACGGATCGGAGCCACATGCTTGTCCAGCCTCGACCTGGGTATCTTCTGAATGTTCGGTCCAAAGGTCTGTGCCGTGCCAAACAAGCCACGGGAGCTTTTGAGTAGGTCAGCTTGAAGTTACGCTACCTCCAAAGCCGGCCAGCACGGCCAGGCCAGCGCAGCGTCGTCGCTGATTTCCCCGTGACCAACTAACTGGAGAACCCTCCAGTGAGCCATATAAGAACTGAAACAGGTCCCCGGAGCCCTCACAACTCAAACTTGCCATAACGTGCCTGTATAATATGCAGCCTGCTCTTGTGTTGACTTGTTGAGGGAAAAGAAACGGCTGCTGCTCGCCACCAAAAGGCGTGCTGCCCTTCAATGATTCAATGTAATGTTGCAGCAAAATCAGGTTCACCAAAGGGAAGCCCAACAGCCTCGTCTATCCTTGCGATTGAAGGCCCTCTATCTCCGCAAAAATTGGAAGCCTTGGGAGAATCATCAACACGTTATGACTAAAGTGTTAAAACTGTTGGTCTTTTTTGATTTCCGGTTGAACCAACTTTGAACATAGCTTTTGAGCCTCAAACAAAAACAGATGCAACCCACATTGACATGTCTTTCCGGGTTTCTTCGGGTTTTTCCTTTGAAACAATCCTTCAACCACAACCCCCAAAAGCAACAAACTCATCTGTCCATCCATCCCTTCACCAGGGGAATCTAGCCCCAGAAAGCTGGGCGACTCGTTTCTACTGGATCATCTGTCCATCCATCCCGTCGGAAGGATCGGATTCTACGCACGGAAAACCGGATCGGGATGAGATCCGGGCGGCGGTATAGCTCTCCTCCAGGCCCGTCAGCACCATGATGGCCAGCCCGTGGCTGGGCCTCCAAGGCTCCGGTCATCGACCCGCCGCCGGGAAGTCTGCGGGTCTGTTTGGAGGGTGCCCCCTGCGGCTTTAAAGGGAAGAATCAAAGGAAAAGTGGTGTTTAAAGGGGAAACCCAAATTCAAAGGAAAACCACTATTTTTAGGATTCCCCTTATTTTAAAATTGCCCTGAAAAAGGACACACCCTTATGCAGGAAAAACCTGAGATTCAGCCGCCCCTATATTTCATCTTTCTTTGTATGTGTTGCTTCCGAATGGCCAAAAGAAAGAAGGTGCAAAAAGTGACACAACTCTTTAGCAAATGCACCGTGTCTTTCCTGATTCGCTACTACTGGAAAACAAACATAACGTTGTGTTGGAAGCAAGAATGTATAGCATTGTGTTGGTCAGGAAAGAACAGTTTTCGCAGACGACAGCTTCTTTTGCAACCTGCAGAAAACTAGGCAAAAGCATGTGTGGGGAGGGTTTGTGCTTCCGCATTGCTTTGCAAACTCCCTGTGTCCTTTCAAGACATTGTGCTTGTGGTGTGTGCCCAGCATTTGAGACTCTAGTTGAAACCTTGCCACCAAAGGTCGGCAAGCTTAGCTCTTCACGAAAAATAGCCATGGGGTGTTGCTTCTGGTGGCCGATTTGTTGACTTCTTTGGCTCCATCATCTGGGGCTCTCTGTTTTCTTCAGGGCCGCGAACAACATCGTGGTCTCCTTTGGTTGCCCTGGAAAAAACGACCCAACTCCGGGCCCAAAAAGACAAAAAATGCCATCGGGTGTGCGGAACTTGTGGCAACGGATCTTTGTCGGTTGTTGATTCGGAAGCAAAGTGCGCCCTGCAAGGGACATCCAACCTCTTTGAAGGCGGGATTCTCCAATGGATCTGGCAAAACCAAACCCTAGCCCCTTGGACCCCAAACTTGTGACGGCCTTTGATCCCCAACCTCGAAAAATACCAAGGTCTTGGGACCCTAGGGAAAGACCCATTCCTATTTTGCCATCTCATGGCCGATAGTCGCAACCCGCCCGAGTCTCCAGAAGCCCATTTGGTCCGATTGGGAACTATGACACATAGTTTGGAACAGACCCAAGAAGGAAATAAAACCAACATGGCCTGCTCTTGCTTAGCTTCAAAACCTCTAGGGCCCCGGCTGGAGGTTGAATACCATCGCCGCCAGCGTCAGCAAAGCCTTCGATGAGACTCTCTGGTCAATTCCCCTGCCCAGTGACCCGAAAGCTAGAGAAAAGTCCAGTTAGGCCATGTTTTGGTGGAGAACCTAGCAAAATTCAACTCAACCGGACAAAAAGGAAGCTTGGTCAACTGAACAGGAATCTTGTTTCCCTCAAAATTGCATGGGTCTAGAGTAACATGATTGATTTTCGGTTACACTTCCTACTTTGCCCATGGTCTCAGATCCCTGGATGGACCGAGAAAGTCTCCTCCGACACGACTCTCAGGTAACCCGAGGTGGCGGTTTGACCACCAGGCTCACAAACCACCAAGCAAAAGGAATGAAGTCCATGGCTTCAGGGAGCGTATATAGTGCAGTATCTCACCATTCGCCCGCACCTTCCTGTGCGCCGACGTCTGGAAAAAGACCGGCCTGGCGCCCGCGATTTGCCCGTCGGCTTTGTCGTCTAGCAGGAGGCGTATGAATTTCAATGGTGAAGGTCAGGTCCAATCTGCTGAAAACCAAGGACAAATTCTGAGAGTCTGCCCAAAACCTTGCCTGTTTTTGGGTGGTGCTAAAAGAAAGCCAAGAGGAAAACCACGAACACCTTTTTGCATGGACTTATGGCATTTTGGACCTACCCGGTTTTGGCTCCGATCCTGCTTCAAAATCAACGTCACCCCCCCTCCCCGCCTGGGATTCACAAAGAAGAGCTCCGGCTCACATTGCTGCGGAAGACCCACCTCGTGCCCCACCGAAACGGATGTTTCGTTGACGATCAATGGAGGGGGGAAGCCCCTCCAAAGACTTAAAGAGTAAAGCACCAAAAGGGGACAATCCCCCGATCAAGATCGACCGGTTCAAAACGAAAATTCAAGGACGTTCCCCTTTTCGGTATATGTTTGGACAACAACAAATTGGACAACCTACGAGGTGAGTCCCTGATTGAACAACCAAACGGGCCATTGACAAAACCCTAGGGGGGGGCATCGCCCGCCGTTCGGATGCTCTATTCAGGAGAACGCAAAACACATCTACCATTTGACCC
>CAUJNA010000162.1:95000-307999 GCA_963377175.1 Effrenium voratum
TAAGCGTGCCTTAAAATATGCCCCTCCCTCACAAAAAAAGAAGGCAACAACAAAGTTGCTTCTTTTTTGTTGTCCTTCAAGTAAGATCAACAAATTAATGTGTTGGGGTAGCGACGCTCAACAAAAACGCCTCTTGTCCCCAAATGAGTGTCTCTTTTTCTTTGAGGAACCCCAGAAAATGCTGGTTGTCCTTGTTACCCCCTTTAAAACCACAGGGTCCCTATACAAACGACACACGGAAAAGGAACCCGTGGCTTGAGCCGTTGTCCCCCCGACCGGTTGTGTGCGGCCACGAACACATTTTCGCCTGCAGGAGCCGCGCGACCACGGCCCGGCGCCCCATGTGGGCGGCAATGTGCAAAGCCGTCCAGCCAGCGACCTTGGCGAGTGATATCCATCGATTCGAGTGGTGCTGATGTAAACTTGGGAGCTGGACCATAAATATATATGTATGTAGTATTTTTAATACATATGTATACATGTATAATGCACAGTACACATATACATGTGTGCTTTTTAAGGGGTGGTCCAAATCCGTGTGGATTTGTGGATTGTTGCAAAACCCACTTCGCGCCAGTTGGGATGGATGAAGCCCGGTCGAAATACTCTGGTTGATAATAAGCTACCCAACTGGTGCGAAGTGGAGCTTGCCCACAGGGCTTACCTTTTGATGTCCCTTGCAACCAACCTTGTTGAAAGGGCACCACCATCCTTCACCCTTGACAGCTCAAGAGAACCACCCTCGAAATAGAGCCTATGGTGACTTCACTTTGTTTGGGGGCTGGATGGGGGAAACATGCATTTGTTCCTCTTGTGGCTGGTGTGAACATTTGTTCCATTTTCCCCTGAAGCAAATATGCATTTTTCTGTGGTGAGTTCGGTTTGTTTGGGGGTCACAAATGCCTGTTTTCCTCTTTTGACTGGTACGAAACTTCATCCAATTCGGTTTGTTTGGGGGACTGCACGCATTTGTTTCCTCTGACTGCTGTGAAAATTCAAAATTTCCCCGGGCGGTTTGGGAAGAGACGAGCCTCTAACCTCGAGGCTTCGGTCCGGCTCAGAGAGTTTTCAGGACTTATCGAGTGAACTTCAACTCGCCATTTGCTGAGTCGCCATGTGACAACAGGAGCCTGTGTCAGGATACGCGAACAAATGTTTGGACGTGCGTGCGCAGTGAATGCACTGCAACCCCAATTCCAACTTGATCCAGGAAGAGCTTTTGCAGGAGCCCTCCATGGCATTGGCGCGACTTGGACGTTGGCAAAGATGAGCGCACTAATCAAATAGGTCCAATGAGGCCTGTCCATGTCTGGCGCTTACCTCCCCCCCTTCAGCCGAGAGAGGCCTTTTGGCCTTCTTTGGGGTTGTCCTTGTTTCGTGGATTTAAAGTTTAAAGGGAGACAAAAGGGAAAACCGAAATCATTTTGGGGGTACCCAGATTTTGAGACACCCCCCATTTGTAGGAAACGGAGGCGGGGGGTTTTGACGCAAGTCTGGCAGGTGCCCAGCTCCCAGAATTCGCCGGGGCGAGTTCCAATCCGTTTGCAGTCCCAGCCACTCTCCGTTGACAACTTCAGTCGCTTCATTCATGTTTTCAAGACTTGCTATTTGATAGGGTGCAGGGGACTCCCCAAAATGCTGGTTGTTCGCTTGGTTTTCAAGCACGCAAAGAAAAGGTAGCTTCAAAGAAGAGGCGCACGCATTTGCGCCAATGCACACCTGATACTTCCGTGTGTTGCCCGAGTGGCTTCCGACGCCAACTTTTCCGAACAAAGACCAGCGCCGATGCTTTGGAGAGTCTCCTTGGGATAGATTCAGGGAAACCACCAGTGGTGAATCAGAAGAAATCATTCCCAAAGTGGAGAGCACAAACCTGTCAGTTTTACACATAGGGGATAGTTGAAGGATGTTAGAAAAAAAACATCCCCGTTTAGAAAACCAAAATCCGATTAGAAACAAACCCCACGGCGTCCCTTTGGCTGAAAAGGGTCGAATTGTCGCTGCATCCAGGTGGCATCGGGCTTGTTCAGCAACGCGGTCTGCTTCATGAACTCCTTCCTGAGGCTCAGGGTCCGCTTCAAAAGCTTGTGGCATTCCTCGTTGTTGTTAGTTTGTTTTTCCCGGAATGAAGGTCTCCGCAAGATGTGACTTGTTTTATGTTGGTTTCTTGTTGAATCCCACTACAGTACTATTTGGGGTCTCTATTGCCGAGGTAATTTTCAACCATAAATCTTGTGGAACCCCCCCACCCCACGCGGTTTGCCGCAAAAAAAATATGTGGCACTAGGAGCAAAGGACATAAATGGGACAGCACCAGAAAGGAGCTGCCAAAGTCGGCAGGACCGAGGGGGTCGCCCATTTGTAGCGACAAAGACTCCTTGCTGGACATTGCATCCAAGTCCGTTTCTCTCTCTCAGAAGAGTTGCAGTTTCTACCATGTTCGGCATGACACAACTGCCAAAAGAATTCACCAACCCGAAACCTAGCGAGAAATCACTCACCGAACACCTACCCATCACCAAAGGACTGGTCTGGAGGACTGAACCGACTGGGGGAAACGTGCGGAAGACCGGATTCCTAGGAACTGCTTGGTTCCCAGCACCGGCTCTTGTGACACACACCACCCAGGCAAAGTGGGTGGCTCGGCGGCTCGTCTTCTTTTGGAGTTGTTACCCTTCTTGGATGGATTGAAAAGGAAAGCCACAAGGAAGAAAACAAATGGGGGGGTCCAATCCAAAAAAGAAGACACGGGGAGTTGCAGGGGACCGACTTCCTGAATGGCCCGGGGCTCAGACACCAAGGCCAAAGAGCCTGAGCGACATGCCTCAGTGCAAGGCCCGAAAGGCCCGTTCGCCTCGCCGTGCTTTTTTGAGGCACGGCAAAAGACAGGTGCCTTGAAACCCCGCTGGGTTTGAAAGCGCCGTATTTTTGGAGGAACGGCAAAAGACAGGTGCCTTGGGGGGTTCAAGGAACCCGTTGCTGCGCAGAAACTGCTGACGGCTTTTGCGGCTGAAGAGCCGCAAAGACGATTGATGCTGCGATGCTGCGAAAAGCCCTGTGCGTGCCTCAAAAGAAAAACCAAGAGGAAGCCACACAGTTTTCGACACGTGTCCTTGATTTTGAAACAACCCCATTATGGCTCCCGTCTTAATCCCACCAAACAAAACTCAAATAGACTTGGAGAAGATTGTTGAACAACATCTCAAACGGGAAATTGCAAGAATCCAAACCGGCTGGCTGTGCTGGAAAACATATCCGGCCTTTACCCTAAAGAGCATCTGACTTGGCAGAAGCCTAGCCTCAACATTCGCAAGTACTCAGCTTCCCCCCAGGTGATTTGGAGCCGGGTGGTGGGTACGGGATGGTTTTCCATCTGCTTCAAATCCAAACCAATCCAATTCACCAAGCGGGGAAGCCGATGAGTTCCTTTGCGCGGAGATTCTCCCCAAAAAGCTGCAGTTCTTTGGGTTTCCCTAATCCAACCAAGCCCTGTAAAAGTTGCATAGACCCTCTGGACATCAAATTTAGGTGGGGACGAACCCTAATCAAACCGAAGGGAACCCGGTGAACGTTTCATAGATGCTCTGCAGGACGCACTGGAGATCAAAACCAGGTGGGCAGAAGAAAACAAACAAGTCCAACCCCAAAGGTGCCGTAGGTGGTGCCGAAATAGACAAACCTCGCAGCTCCTGTGCCCGCCGGCGCCCGCAAAACGTGGCCAGGCGCTTAAGGACAGGGCTGCGTGTAGGATGCTGGTGCCGTTCCCGTCGGTGGCTTCGGGGTTGGCGCCCAAATGCAGCAACCTCAAGTGCAGCGAAATCCTTCACGGCAAAACCTTTGGGTTCGGGAATCTGAAGGGGAGCTAATCATGAACAAAATTACTCAAGTCCTACCAACTTGAGGATTGATCATTCTTTGAAGGCTTGGAGCATTACACAGGGGTGAGTCTGACATTTTCTTGACCCCAAAATGGACTTCGGTGTTCCATCGTGTTCCTTTTAGTCTCCCCTTACATCCAACCAAAAAGGGGCTAAAAAACACGGCGGGTGGCTTAGACATAATTGTCTTGATATGCGGATGCCCATAGTTCCTCGGCCACTCGATGTGGGCTCAAACGGGTCAAAATCAAGCCAGGATATGGACCGCGGGTTTCAGTCCTTGGTTCCCTTTACTAGGGTGACCCGTTTTGGGTACCCTTTTCGGACCCACTGCCTAATCCTATAGTAAGGTCATGTAAGGTCTACAACGGTGGCCGCCTCTTTTGATGAATGGGAACCTCTCCCACTTCTAGCCAAATGTCATGTTTGTTTGCTCTCATCATCACTCCTTTGGACCAGGGTTGGTCACGGCTGGATCTTCAAATGCAAGAGTTCATGACTAATCGAGCTCAAAATCTCTCTAACAAATGGGTGTCATGATGGTTCTCCCACCACCTGGCTTGAAATACACACACATAAGCTCAAGTTGCTTTGCAGTCGTCAAGGTGGTTGCTGTCCTGTTTCTTTCCCAAAACCGAAACCCAAACTGAGTGTGTAAACCCAAACCAGAACTTCGAACCCCAAAAAACAAAGAAGGCGGCTTCCTGTCAGTTTCCATAAAACACAACCAGAAGGCCCCGAACCCCCCGAACCGCCCCCCCCCCCCCACAACCTAAGTCGGACTGCTCCGGGGCTCCGGGCCACCTGACGGCAGTGAGAGCGGAGGAGCCCGCGAAGCACAGCAGGTTGGCGTCCTGAGTCGTTTTGGGCAAGGCGCACCCATGGGGCGTGGCTCAAAACGAGCTGCCCTGATGGAAATGCGTTGACTGAAACCGTTTCTCATCCTGGTTCAAGTTGGACCCCCACCCATTTTATGAGTAAGCAGACGGGCCCTCTTGATGGGAGATGTGGAGAAGCAGGGGGTTGAAGGCAATGGAACCCGTCCCTGGAGGGACCCCTGATAGAAGTCAACCGTGCCTTCACCTGTGGCAACTCTTGGATGTCAAGAGGCCCCTTTCCTTGTTCAAGGTCGGAACCCAACCCTCAGAGTGTGTCCTTTGTGAAATTCAACTTGGTGCTCGTTCCTGGTTTCCCTTCTTCGGAACATACTCAAAGGGGTGAGGGTATCGGGGTGTCACAGCTGTACTTTATGATTTGTCCACACTTCCAACAGACACCAACCTGCCCTATGCGGCTGTGAAATCTACATGCCACCAAGATTTCACAGAAGGTCCATTGCCGGATTGCGACAATTTTGTGAGTAGAACTTTGCGAGGTGTTGCCAGGACTGATCTTCACACAAGGCGGGGTCCCCGCAAAGGCAAGCATAAGCCATACGCGTGCGCTGTCACAACGTGCGAAGTGGATCTTGTCCATCCGCAGAACTACTCATTCTCCGACTGGGCTGTCCTCAGATCTTCTGCTAAAAGTTTGACATTGTGGGTTGAATGGAAACACCCACAAGCCCAAAAAGAACAAAAACCAAAGGCACGACTAACCGCCAAGCTGTCCTCAAACTTGATATGCTCTGGCTGGGGCACCCCAGCTCTGCTGTCACTGCCGTACAGGGTGTCCTCGAAAACGCGGCCAACTGGCTCCCCGTTGGCCTCGGCTGCGTTTCTTCGGTGGAAATCCACTCCAATCAACTTCGCCCCTGCTCCCAGAACGCATTTTCCCTGGGTTTACGTAAGAGGTTCTGCATGGTATCTCCCTTTCAGTCAAGGATTGACACCATACTACCCTAAACAAGTGGGTATTGGATTGGGTGGGCTACACCCAAATGCTGACCCGGGATGAATGACTAGGATGTCCTGGGCTAGAGCGAGAAAATGACCAAATGACCCAAAACGGATAGGGTGCCCTGTCTTCCTTCAAACGACCGATGAGGCGTGCTGCCCCATTCTGCACTATTCACTACGGTGCATAGTGCAGAATGGCGCCTTGCAATCCTCGAATTATTGTGAACAGTGACTCTTTCTGTGATACCAAAGGTGGTTTGTTGGCCCATTCAACTGCTTGGCCACTTTACTTTTAGGATTCCCCCAAAGTCGCAACGTAAATCCCTGCATTTTCCTCTAAATAGGGCCCGTAAAACCAGTTGGTTTCCCTTAAGCCCAAAAGGGGTATGCTCAAAGACCACTCCCATGTGGACGCAGGACTCTGCGAGGTCCATTCAAACACACTGACAGACTTTGAGGGCCTGCAGTCTTGGTTTCTTCCGCCTAAAGACCCCCGTTGCCTCCCCCCTCAAGCAACAATTCGGTACCCATCCAAATGTCACAAACACTTTGCACTGACCAACCTACCACCAACAACTCACTTTGACTCCAAAAAAAATCACTTACAACCCCACCCACCAGCCCCCACCCCCAATATGGCGCACAGCACTTCTCCCCCCGAGCGCCGGAGCCTTCGCCGGGATTCCGGGCCAGGCCCTGGCCCCAGTCCAGCACGGAGAGGCTCTCAAAGCCCACCAGGCCTCAGCCCGATGCGCCGGGCAGTGCCGCGTGGCGCGCATGCGTCTCTTGGGGGATGCCCCCCCCCCCCAAAACGGATGGCTGGCCGGCGTTCCTTTCGGGGCTCCCCTGAAAACCAACCAACAGAGGGTTGGCCCCAAACAAAAGACACACCGGGTACTGCCAAAAGCACATGTTGGGTCATGGTGGAAACTGTTAAAATTGCTTCCCTTATATTACACGAAATTTGGAACCCGACAAAACAAGGATTGTCTGTGGAATTTCCTGTAGCTGGTTTCTTAGACAGGACGAGAACAACACTGGGTTGCCACTCCCCCTTTTCCTGTTTGTCCTACAACCTGCTTTATGCGGGGGGGGCCCGGGATATTAGCCACTTGCTAAATGGGTCGTCATCCAAGTGGGCGGATGGCATTTGAAGAAAATCAAGGGTAATTACCCTCCTTTCAACTATGGATTCGGACAGGAGTTAGGGCTCACAAAATTCGACCGCCCCCCCCCCGCTCCAAATCCAGGAACCTTTCCACACCTGACATCCCCATGTGATTTAGACGAGATCCGAACAGAAGAAAACACACATCGAATGCAACAAGAGGAGTAAAATGATAAATGCCTCTTTCCAAAAAACCACGGAAGTTCCGACTAAGTCTTCCTTTTGGAACTTGGAACACTTTTGTGTGCACATGATGGGCTAAAGGCAAGTCCTTGATAGACTAGGGGAGTACAAAATGGGCATCCGCATCCTCCTTGGGATCCCGAATCCGCAATCCATGGGGCACGACAAGGGAGACCGCTACCATACTGGATCTCAAGCAATTTCGGGCTACCCTCGAAAGGAGTACCTAGAGCAAATAGAGGGGGCAAGTGTCGCCTTGGAAAGCACATTGAGTTGCTAAGTCTGACCGTTTCAAAGTGTTGCACAAGAATTAGGGATTGATTCTGAACAACACAGGACGGAAGTGATCTTTGATTTCAAGCAGGGATCCGTTGCCTCACCCAACCTACGATCGAAACAAGTTTGTGAGAACCCGTTCAATAGGTCGAATCAACTATCACCAGGTCTGTAGATTGCTGTACAGAAATCCATGCAACCCCTCAAAGAAATGCAGCCGAAGGGGGTCTTGCGGGAGCCAGACTTCCCGCCTACGGACTCCTCCTCGCAATCGGCACCCAGCTGGTGGCAGCAGCCAGGACCTCGAGCGCTTCGCGCCGGCCCCATCCAAGGGGTGGCTCGTGTTTTTGCTGAGCTGGTACCAACCTTTGTTTGGTGGACCAAGAGAAAAAACCCTCTAACCCCAAAATGGGGGGGGGGGGCGATTCCTAAAAGAGGACACTAAATCGGGGTATACTGAGAAATGGTAGCAAAAGGATCCGATTCATTCAGGGCCCTTTCTTGCTTTTCTTTGAGTTCTTTCCCCCGAAAGAAACAGTCAGTCTGCCCACAAGCAGCGAGCATGGGCTTTTTCCATAAATTTGCCAGCAAGCCAATTTGTCTAGAAAGAAAACCGATCGCAACGGATCAGGCAGCGGGGTCCATTTTGGGTGTTTGTGGATTGAATTAGCGGATAGTTTAGGGGATGGTTTCAACCCTTTACCCAGGTGTTCAAATCCAACCACCAAATCCAAGCCACCAACTAAGGGCTACTTGGTTTTCTGAATTAATCATTGTGTAGGACACTAGGTTTGGTGTAGCAACATCCATGGAGGCCAACCAAAGCACTCTCGAGACTACGTTTGTTTCAGCCATGTTGGGCAAGTGTCCCATGAATTTGTCCCTACTCGAGAGGCAACATGAGTCCTTAGCGTCGCAGTCGATTGGTGCAGGTCACGCAAGCAAACAAACAAGCAAGCAAACGCAACAGCAAGCAAACAAGCGAGCAAACAAACAAACAAGCAAAAAAACAAGCAAGCAAGCAAGCAAGCAAGCCAGCAAGCAAGCAAGCAAGCAAACAAGAAAACAAGCAAGCAAACAAGCAAACAAAAAAACAAGCAAGCAAGCAAGCAAGCAAGCAAGCAAGCAAGCACGCCAGCAAGCAACCAAGGAAGCCAAGCAAGCAAACAAACAAGAAAGCCAAGCAAGCAAACAAACACACAAGCACGCAAACAAGCAAGCAAGCAAGCAAGCCAACAAGGAAGCCAAGAAAACAAGCAAGGAAGCAGGCAGGCAAGCAAACGAGCAAGAAGGCAACCACACAAGCACGCAAACAAACAAGCAAGCAAGCAAGCAAACAAACAAGGAAGCCAAGCAAACAAACAAGGAAGCAAGCAGGCAAGCAAGCAAGCAAGCAAGCAAGCAAGCAAACAAACAAGGAAGCCAAGCAAACAAACAAGGAAGCAAGCAGGCAAGCAAACAAGCAAGCAAGCAAGCAAGACAAAGGAAGCCAAGCAAGCAAACAAGGAAGCAAGCACGCAAACAAACAAACACACAAGCAAGCAATCAAGCAAGCACACCAACAAGCAAGCACGCAAACAAACAAACAAGCAAACACGCAAGCAAACAAACAAACAAGCAAGCAAGCAGGCAAGCAAAAAGCCAAGCAAGCAAAAAAGCAAGGCAGCAAGCAAACAAGCAAGTCAGCAGGCAAACAAGCAAGGCAGCAAGCAAACAAGCAAGTCAGCAGGCAAACAAGCAAGAAGGCAAGCACACGAGCAAGCAAGCAACCACACAAGCATGCAAACAAACAAGCAAGCAAGCAAGCAAGCAAGCAAGCAAACAAACAAACAAACAAGGACAAACAAGGACGCAAGCAGGCAAGCAGACAAGCAAGCAAGCACGCAAACAAACGAGCAAACAAGCAAGCACGCAAACAAGGACACAAACAAGCAAACAAGAGAAGCAGACAAGCAAACAAACAAGGAAGCCAAGCAAGCAAGCAAAAAGCCAAGCAAGCAAAAAAGCAAGAAAGCTAGCAAACAAGCAAGGAAGCAGGCAAACAAGCAATAAAGCAAGCAAACACGGACAAGCAGGCAAGCAAAGAAGCAAACAAACAAGGAGAAGCAGACAAGCAAAAAAAAAGGAAGCCGAGCAAGCAATCAAACACACAAGCACACAAACAAACAAGTAAGCAAGCAAAAAGCCAAGCAAGAAAACAAGCAAGCAAGCAAACAAAGACACTAGCAAGCAACCAAGCGAACAAAAAAGCAAGCAAGCAAGCAAACAAGCAAGCAAGCAAGCAAACAAGGACACTAGCAAGCTAGCAAGCAACCAAACAAACAAGCAAGCAAGCAAACAAAGACACTAGCAAGCTACCAAGCGAACAAACAAGCAAGCAAGCAAGCAAACAAGCAAGCAAGCAAGCAAACAAGGATACTAGCAAGCTAGAAAGCAACCAAACAAACAAGCACACAAACAAACAAGTAAGCAAGCAAAAAGCCAAGCAAGAAAACAAGCAAGCAAGCAAACAAAGACACTAGCAAGCTACCAAGCGAACAAAAAAGCAAGCAAGCAAACAAGCAAGCAAGCAAACAAGGACACTAGCAAGCTAGCAAGCAACCAAACAAACAAGCAAGCAAGCAAACAAAGACACTAGCAAGCTACCAAGCGAACAAACAAGCAAGCAAGCAAGCAAACAAGCAAGCAAGCAAACAAGGATACTAGCAAGCTAGCAAGCAACCAAACAAACAAGCAAGCAAGCAAACAAAGACACTGGCAAGCAAGCAAGCAAACAAACAAACAAGCAAGCAAACAAAGACACTAGCAAGCTAGCAAGCAAACAAACAAACAAGCAAGCAAGCAAACACAGACACTGGCAAGCTAGCAAGCAAACAAACAAACAAGCAAACAAAGACACTAGCAAGCTAGCAAGCAACCAAACAAACAAGCAAGCAAGCAAACACAGACACTAGCAAGCTAGCAAGACAACAAACAAACAAGCAAGCAAGCAAAGACACTAGCAAGCTAGCAAGCAAACAAACAAACAAGCAAGAAAGCAAACACAGACACTAGCAATCTAGCAAGCAAACAAACAAACAAGCAAGCAAAGACACTAGCAAGCTAGCAAGCAAACAAACAAGCAAGCGAGCAAAGACACTAGCAAGCTAGCAAGCAAACAAACAAACAAGCAAGCAAAGACACTAGCAAGCTAGCAAGCAAACAAACAAACAAGCAAGCAAAGACACTAGCAAGCTAGCAAGCAAACAAACAAACAAGCAAGCAAAGACACTAGCAAGCTAGCAAGCAAACAAACAAACAAGCAAAGACACTAGCAAGCTAGCAAGCAAACAAACAAACAAGCAAGCAAAGACACTAGCAAGCTAGCAAGCAAACAAACAAACAAACAAAGAAGCAAGCAAGCAAAGACACTAGCAAGCTAGCAAGCCAACAAACAAACAAGCAAGCAAGCAAACACAGACACTAGCAAGCTAGCAAGCTAGCAAGCAAACAAACAAACAAGCAAGCAAAGACACTAGCAAGCTAAACAAACAAGCAAGCAAAGACACTAGCAAGCAAGCAAGCAAACAAACAAACAAGCAAGCAAGCAAAGACACTAGCAAGCTAGCAAGCAAACAAACAAACAAGCAAGCAAGCAAAGACACTAGCAAGGTAGCAAGCAAACAAACAAACAAACAAGCAAGCAAAGACACTAGCAAGCTAGCAAGCAAACAAACAAACAAGCAAGCAAGCAACGACACTAGCAAGCTAGCAAGCAAACAAACAAACAAGCAAGCAAGCAAACACAGACACTAGCAAGCTAGCAAGCAAACAAACAAACAAGCAAGCAAAGACACTAGCAAGCTAAACAAACAAGCAAGCAAAGACACTAGCAAGCTAGCAAGCAAACAAACAAACAAGCAAGCAAAGACACTAGCAAGCTAGCAAGCAAACAAACAAACAAGCAAGCAAACACAGACACTAGCAAGCCAGCAAGCAAACAAACAAACAAGCAAGCAAAGACACTAGCAAGCTAGCAAACAAGCAAACAAACAAGCAAGCAAGCAAACACAGACACTAGCAAGCTAGCAAGCAAACAAACAAGCAAGCAAGCAAAGACACTAGCAAGCTAGCAAGAAAACAAACAAACAAGCAAGCAAGCAAAGACACTAGCAAGCTAGCAAGCAAACAAACAAGCAAGCAAGCAAAGACACTAGCAAGCTAGCAAGCAAACAAACAAACAAGCAAGCAAAGACACTAGCAAGCTAGCAAGCAAAAACAAACAAGCAAGCAAGCAAACACAGACACTAGCAAGCTAGCAAGCAAACAAACAAACAAGCAAGCAAAGACACGAGCAACCTAGCAAGCAAACAAACAAGCAAGCAAGCAAAGACACTAGCAAGCTAGCAAGCAAACAAACAAACAAGCAAGCAAAGACACTAGCAAGCTAGCAAGCAAGCAAACAAACAAACAAACAAGCAAGCAAGCAACGACACTAGCAAGCTAGCAAGCAAACAAACAAACAAGCAAGCAAGCAAACACAGACACTAGCAAGCTAGCAAGCAAACAAACAAACAAGCAAGCAAAGACACTAGCAAGCTAAACAAACAAGCAAGCAAGCACACTAGCAAGCTAGCAAGCAAACAAACAAACAAGCAAGCAAGCAAAGACACTAGCAAGCTAGCAAGCAAACAAACAAACAAGCAAGCAAAGACACTAGCAAGCTAGCAAGCAAACAAACAAGCAAGCAAAGACACTAGCAAGCTAGCAAGCAAACAAACAAACAAGCAAGCAAAGACACTAGCAAGCTAGCAAGCAAACAAACAAACAAGCAAGCAAAGACACTAGCAAGCTAGCAAGCCAACAAACAAACAAGCAAGCAAGCAAACACAGACACTAGCAAGCTAGCAAGCAAACAAACAAACAAGCAAGCAAAGACACTAGCAAGCTAGCAAACAAGCAAACACACAAACCCACAACAAAAGTCGTGCTCTATCTTTCTGACACCTTAAGCGCCTTGGGTCCCCGGCCGCATCGGAGCAAGGCGGCTCCCATAACCACAACATCCCCAAAGTCTTCGACGCAGCCTTTGACGCCTTTGGCTTGAGGTTCAGTAGGGTTGAATGTGGGGAAGGGGAATTTGGGTCCTATGCCAATCTCTGAAACAATCCAAGGGTGAAAGAACACGACCATGTTCTGTTGCCCAAGAACTCTTTGCTGCCTATGTCAGAACGGGGGGAGCTGACATAGTGCCAACATGGTATACTGTAGTCATTTAATCAAGCACTGAGCCAGAAAGAGAGAAGTGTCGAACTGAGCGAATCAGGGTGCAAAGCCACCAACTCAGCAAGAATCGGTTTGATAGATGTTTGTCAACATGCGTTTGAACGATTGAACAATAACTTCATCAACTGATCCAAAAAACCACCATCCACCATGAGTAACTGACACCACCTATGAGCGACTGCCTTCCGCTGTGTCTTCCCTCTACATTGCGAGGCAACCCACCCCAAACCACAGGAAATCCCCCATATCGTATCTGCAGCGTCCGCATAGATGCGACGACACCTTCAGATAGAAGCAGCAGCGACTGCACCTCGAGCATTGCTATTGGCGTGACCAGATGTTGCCGGCTACACCAATGGAGCGAAAGATACGTCCCCCTCCCTGGCAAACAATGCATGACATCGAACAACTAAGCACTGAGCTAGTATCTAGTAGCTAAGCTTGCATGGAAATGAGTCACGCGGCTGCTATGCTCGCATGGCAATGCATGACGATGTGCAATGACCGTGGGCAGCCGACAACCAACATGCTCTGCGGTATTCCCAAGGCTCATCCTGGCATCAAACAAGAAACGCATTCCCCGTCACGGCTCGTGGAATTACGCAGCACCTCCTGGGCTTTGGGATCAAAAGAGCAGAAAGCATTCCATATCTGGCAACGGGACTCTCCCCCAACTTTTGCCAGCGCTTGTCGAGGCTCGATTGACCGCGAGCATCCAAAGTTCTAGAGAATTATTCCAGAAATACGCTGACCCATCCCAATTGGTTTCTTGACTCTCAAAAAACCAATCCATCAGGTTGAGGAAGCGGGCTGGCCCTTGGCACCCCCCAATGACTGCAAGTATGGTGAGTATGGTGACAAGAAACCAACATAGCCCAGACCCAGGGTCTCCCAAATTCCTCCTTAAGCATTGGACCCTAGAACTCAGGGCCTGATGCTTAGGGTCGAATCTTTGGGAGCTAGCGATGATTCAACGACTTCCGCCACTGACCTTAGAGCGTATTTACCCGTAGTTTGCCAATAAATTTGCCCATCATTTAACCATAGAGCGTTTTCTTCCACACTTTGCCCTGACCATTTGTGGTTTCTTCTGGGGTATGCTGCACCTTATGATCAGTACCGGTGATATGCTCAGGGCGCAACTTCCCTGAGGCGTGGAGCGCAGAGCCGATGGATGGAAGCGCGCCGTTGGCCTGGGCGCGGAGTCATCCTTCTAAGAACGACCAACTGGTGCCCAGAGTATCCCTGGTTCCGTCCCCTTGGGATTTACCCTGGACTTGAATTTGCCAACCACTTACTTGGGGCGGGGATCCCAGCAAATCCAGACAAGAAAACACAAATGAAGCCTTGCCGAAGGTGAAAAGTGACTGTGGGAGATTACAACATCCACGATTTCTTCGGACCAGCTGGTGCTTTATCCATTCAAATCGGGGCAGAACCAGGAAGATATGGTTCTGGAAAGTCACCCTTGTGACACCGAAGTAACACTTTCCATCACAGAAATGGGCTGCCGAATGTCAACAATTCCATCGCAGAAAAGGCTGTGCACACTTTAGGAACGGCCATGTGGCTGTGTCTCAAACCAGGTTGCAACCTTTCAACCAGTTCAAGTGTCCAAAGGGCTCGTCCCCAGTTTCCCCTACATCGAAAACAGTCCAATGTCAGCTTCCTCCAATTGGTGGTTTGGTTTGGTAGTTCAGAAGTGTTCCGGGGCGAGCTTCTCAGTTTCCAAGAAAAATTCCAGGTTACTTTATTTACTAACCAATTTTTCGGAATGCCTGGTGGTTTGTCTTGGATCGCTTCCTTTCACAAGCTCGAGTACAAGCTCGAGTTAAAGGAACTGGACTTCTCGCGATTCGATCCAAAGCCGCTTGGGACGCCAGGTCAATTGGCTTCCGCTAAGCCGAAACCAACCCAGGCCCACCCCGGCACATCTTTTCGCGGGGCCCCGCGCCGGAGACTCGGAGTCGCTGCCTGTTGACCCAGACGAAGCTCGGGCGGCTGAAAAAAGCGAGGGGAAAATGGTGCCCCAGACGACTTTCGAACACCTCGGTTTTGATGCTTGGACTCTTGGCTGGACTCTTTGGACCAAACATGAGGCACCTAGTGTGTGCACGAAGCATGTTTGAGGATGCGTTACTCCTTGTTTCCGTACAGACCTGCCCGCACAAGCTTGAACATGACACACACAAAAAAACAGACACATGCGCGACATTCAACTAGCTATGCGGGGACTCTTCTCCCGCCTCCGCTGCTCATGTTGTCATCCTTGTTGGAATCCTGCACCGCCATCTTGGGTTTGTCTCGTGGGAAAACTTCTCAGATCCTTTCGTCCCACAAGTCCCTTTCGGGTCCTTTGGGTACCAACCCTAAGCGAGACCCCTTGTCGGCCCCTCTGGTCCCCGTTTCTTTCCAAAACAACCTCAGCGAAAATTTCCAGGGCCGACCAAAGGCAGCACGAACCCCACGGGTTTCACCCCTGAGCCACGGCCAGTGGCCACTCCGCGCCTCTCCCGCATCTGTACCCTCGCGGGGTGTCAATGCCTCATCCTGCGCCTTTCGGCGAACATTCCTCACGGCCCCTTGAGGACCCAAGATTAAAAAAACAACCTTGTTGGGACCTTTTATCCAAAATTGGGACAACAAAATGGAAACCAAAAGGTTTAATGGCCGGCTTTCAACAACTGAACATTGGGATCTTTACTCAAAATAGACCAACAAGTGGAAACAAAAGGTCAAAAGGAGGTTTTCCCCTCGCCAAACACAGAACAACGCCAAGCAAGCCAATCGCCGTCAGGCGGTCTGCAACGGTAGAGTCAAGTGGCCTTCCTTTGAAGACTAAGTTCACAAGGAGATCGACCCGCGAGAACCTTTTCCCCTGCTTCGAGTCAAGGTAGAGGGCTCCAGAGCAACCAACCAGCATAGCGCTTGAACAAAAAGCTGTTTGAAAGACCCTCTCATTTCTTTGCGGCTGCTGTTTCAGGGAATGCGCAATGGGGCAATTCCCTCCAGAAAAAAATCGTACCCCTTTGGAATCCCCGCATGTCTTCGGACGAATCGCGGCTCATGTCTAGGATAGCTTCATTTCACGTTTGAAGGTTATACCCCAACAGCACCCCCAGAAAGCGGACAGACTCCAAAACAGCTCTACAAGGCCTAAATACCACCTCTTCCAGGGGTCTGATCATTCCCCCAAATCTCTCCCAAGTTGCTCTGGGGAGATGTGCTCTGGTCCAGATCAAAACCGGTGCGGTTCGCAGTCTCCGGCGCGGCTCCGGCCTGAACCTGCGCGTCACCTTTGGGCCGAATCCGAGAGTGCTGAGTGCTGATAAAGCAACTGGAGAGAGATTTTCCACTTCCTGGATTGGCCGAAAAAAGATCAAACCATGTGGGCATGTATAAAACCCCCCCATCCTAAACTGCAATTGGGGGGGGGTTGTTATACAAGCCCATGTGTGTTTGGGTCTAAACCCGAAAAGTCGCGGCAACTCGAAAGTCCAAAGCTTGGGTGACTGGGATCTTCCTGAACGTTCGCAAATGACTCTCCATCGGATCACCCGAATAATAGGCGTTTGAACCCGGGGAAAACATCTATCAACAAGCGCGGGGTCCGGGGATACGTGTTCTTCTCGGCGGGGGGGGGGGGAATTGTCAAAAAAAAAAACACATCTATTTGTTTAACACAAGTCCGCGTCTCCGTTTGTTTTTCTCGGAGGGTTGGGCCTTGGGAAGTCGAACATCCAAAAAACGCGCACCGCGCCTGGCACCGGGTAATCCAGGCCCTGGGAGAGGGATGCATCGAGCTGGAAAAGCGGAGTGTCTTTTTGCAACTAGGTCCTCCAGAGAGGTTAGAAGAAGTTGGTACCAACTTTTTCCTGCAGCTTATTTTGGTGGGGGAACTCTTTTCCAAAAAAAAGGTAAAAGGGCACTACTGGGGGACCTAAGTCAGGACGTGGACCCCCTAAAAAAATGGGTGGGCCTTCCTTAAAACCGCCAAGAAAGGGGGGGCGCTTCTTCTGGGGTTCCTGTGAAGCCACCAAAGAGGCGGGGGTACCAACTGTTCACCTGCCAAGTTCCGCTTCCGGTTCCGGCTTCATCTGAGTAAAGCCGGGACGCGCGGCCTCTGCATGTGAGAACAGTCCCAACGTGCATGGCCAGGCCTTCCAGTTCCCACCTCTGGGCCATGTACAACCTAACCCGAAGAGCCACGTATGGCGGCTGCGGCTGAAGGCACCGGCCATGGTTTTGCCAGATCCACGGATGCCCACAAAAACCGCCCACGGCAATAGGGCCATTCACCGCGCCAAGGGCTCGCCGCCAGCTTGTCTCACAAGGAATCTCAGGTGCACGTCAATTGGGTGAATCCGTGGGACATGACTAGAAAAAGACCCCTTTCAGAACCTTTACAACCAGGACCCAAAGGAAAAGATCGTCTTGATCTTTCCCCTCGTGCCCTCGGGCCTTCATCGGGGTGGTAGCAAGCATTGTGCGTCGCCAAAAATCCTCGCGACTCGCGACGTTGTCTCGACCGAACAAACTTAGACCAACAAATATATAATTATATACGTATATACTGGGATGCCCTCAGATCCCCGAAAGGTTTAACGTTTAGTGGGTTAAATGGAAACCCCACTCAACCCTCCCAAAAACCTAAGGGGACGGCTGGGAACCGCCAAGTATACTGATGAGGATCGATTGAACAAGACTTGAACCCGCAAAAATCAAGAACCTCGAATCTTAGTGCGGCTTCTGGGTCTCAAAATGACTTACGAAACCCTGCACCAGTTGAGTAGCCAGTATTCATAGGGCATCATCCATCCCAACTGGCACAGGAATTGACACATCCCCAAATGCGAAATCCGCCGACCCCTTCTCCTCAAAGGGGAGGCGCACGGGAAGGGTGGTTGTAGTACAAGCGCATGGATTAATCTTTGAGGCAAGCATATGACTACTGGCATCATACGGATGCCCATCATCATCATCATCATCATCGATATGATCCTTCATCATTCTTATCGTCAACATCATCATCATCATTTCTATATCCTTCCACATCATGATCTCTTATTAGCCGGCACTGGTGATGCCGAGGATGTCATCATCATCTCTTATTAGGCAGCACTGGTGATGCAAAGGGTGTTATGATGATAGTTGTCGTCATAATCATCATCATGATCATCCTTATTATGATGTCATCGCTCTTCTCATCATCATCATGATGATCATCATCATCTCATTCTTATTCTTATTCTTGTATGCATTTCAAAAGTAACGTTAGGCCCCATTGACAATGCAGAGGATGCTACGATGATAGTTATCATCACAGTCCTCATCCTTATCATCACTATCATCATGGTCATCATCATCTCTTGTTAGCCGGCACTGATGATGCCGAGGATGCTACGATGATAGTTATCATCACAGTCCTCATCCTTGTCATCAGTATCATCACGGTCATCACCATCTCTTATTAGGCAGCACTGGTGATGCAAAGGGTGTTACGATGATAGTTCTCATCATAATCATCATCATGATCATCCTTATTATGATGTCATCGCTCTTCTCTGATGATCATGATCATCTCATTCTTGTTCTTATTCTTATATGCATTTCAACAGTAACGTTAGACCCCATTGGCAATGCAGAGGATGCTACGACGATACTTATCATCACAGTCCTCATCCTCATCATCACTATCATCATGGTTATCATCATCTCTTATTAGCCGGCACTGGTGATGCCGAGGATGTCATCATCATCTCTTATTAGGCAGCACTGGTGATGCAAAGGGTGTTATGATGATAGTTATCATCATAATCATCATCATGATCATCCTTATTATGATGTCATCGCTTCTCATCATCATCATGATGATCATCATCATCTCATTCTTATTCTTATTCTTATATGCATTTCAAAAGTAACTCTAGGCCCCATTGGCAATGCAGAGGATGCTACGATGATAGTTATCATCACAGTCCTCATCCTTATCATCACTATCATTTTAGCCGGCACTGATGATGCCGAGGATGCTACGATGATAGTTATCATCACAGCCCTCATCTTTGTATATAGAAGAAAGATAGAAGAAAGAGATGATGATAATGATGACAATCATGATGACAATGACGAAGGCGATGACTATGATGACAATCATCATGAAGATGATAAGGATGATGACTCTTATGATAACTATCATCGTAGCATCCTCTGCATTACCAAAGCTGCGGATGACTGTCATGATAACTATCATCGTAGCATTCTCTGCATTACCAAGGGTGCCTAACGCCACATGTGAAATGTGTATAGAAGAAAGATAGAAGAAAGAGATGATGATGATGATCATGATGACAATGATGAAGGCGATGACTAGGATGACAATCATCATGAAGATGATAAGGATGATGACTCTTATGATAACTATCATCGTAGCATCTTCTGCATTACCAAAGATGATGATGACACTCATGATGACGATGATGCAGCGATGACTATGATGACAATCATCATGAAGATGATAAGGATGATGACTCTTATGATAACTATCATCGTAGCATCCTCTGCATTACCAAAGCTGCGGATGACTGTCATGATAACTATCATCGTCTGTCATGATAACTATCATCGTAGCATCCTCTGCATTACCAAGGATGCCTAACGCCACATTTGATATGTATATAGAAGAAAGATAGAAGAATAGAAGGAAGAGATGATGATGATGATGACAAGCATGATGACGATGATGACGGCGATGACTATGATGACAATCATCATGAAGATCATAAAATGACAACTATCATCGTAGCATCCTCTGCATTACCAAAGCTGCGGATGACTGTCATGATAACTATCATCGTAGCATCCTCTGCATTACCAAGGATGCATTTCAAAAATTCAAATGTATATAGAAGAAAGATAGAAGAAATTCATGATGACGATGATGAAGGCGATGACTAGGATGACAATCATCATGAAGATGATAAGGATGATGACTGTTATGATAACTATCATCGTAGCATCCTCTGCATTACCAAAGCTGCGGATGACTGTCATGATAACTATCATCGTAGCATCCTCTGCATTACCAAGGATGCCTAATACCGCATTTGAAATGATAGAAGAATATCATGATGACGATGATGAAGGCGATGACTATGATGACAATCATCATGAAGATGATGAGGATTATGACTCTTATGATAACTATCATCGTAGCATTTTTTGCATTACCAAAGCTGCGGATGACTGTCATGATCACTATCATCGTAGCATCCTCTGCATTACCAAGGGTGCCTAGCGATGATCATGACTACGCATCACTATCGAAACGGCACCTCGCCTCAGATGCCATTTGTGTCATTGAGATTTGGAGTCCTGCCTTGATGATAATCATCACTACGCATCATTCGCAGCATCTCTGGCAATCATGAGGATCATCATCACTACGCATCCCCAGCATCTCCAGCAGCGATGATCATAATCATGACTACGCATCACTGTCGAAACGGCACCTCGCCTCAGATGCCATTTGGCTATGAATTTTTTTAGGGGTCTGTAACGCGCGACGCGCCACGAATCTTGTTACGGACGTCTGTAACGGAGGTCCTTGTTACGCAGGTCTGTAACGGAGCAGACATTTCCTGACAAGCAGTATCAGTAGCACAATGTATCGCAGCACAACGAGGTATGTAATGGCTATCAAAGCAAAGCGCAGGACGCAAAGCCAAGCTGCGGCAAAAAGCGGGGTCGCTGGGCCGGGTTGGGGGTTGGGTCTGTAACGAGGTCTGTAGCGAGGCAAAGCGAAGCGCAGTACGCAAAGCGCGCCTCCGCAGCACCAGCTTGCTTGCAGCTATTCAACGCAAGCCAAGCTGCGGCAAAAAGCGGGGTTGCTGGCCTGGGCTGGGGTTGGGTCTGTAACGAGGTATGTAACGGCTATGTAACGAGGTCTGTAACGAGGCGCAGCGCAGCTCTATTCAACGCAAGCCAAGCTGCGGCAAAAAGCGGGGTCGCTGGCTTGGGCTGGGGTTGGGTCTGTAACGAGGTATGTAACGGCTATGTAACGAGGTCTGTAACGAGGCGAAGCAAAGCACTTGATTGCAGCTATTCAACGCAAGCCAAGCTGCGGCAAAACTGTCCCTGCTATTTTAGCATCATCAAAGTCGTTCCCCTTGGCGGTCCTATTGGAAGAGGAACCCAAACTGACTTTGATACCTCTTGTAGAGTAGTTAAAAGCAGCATGTCTGAATTCCAAACTCGCGGGTCGCGGGCCCGGAAGAAAGGATTTCAGGGGAGTGACCCAGAGTGTCACCAGTCCTGACTAGCGCGCGATTGCACTTCACTGTTTTCTCAAAATAGGGGACCAGGTTGGTTTCCCTTTCAAGCCCTCCCAAAAGCGGTCCACCATTTTGAGAAACGCCTTCATGTGCAACCTAAGACCATCCCAGTTTGCGAAGTATGGCTTGGGCCTCCATTAGCCCTGGATTGCAAATTGTCGTTTGCGCGTTTCCTGAGCAGGGGACATAGACACATTACGTCTTGTTTCCCGTCGCATGTTCCATGGATCTTTGGGTGCTCGTAGAAGGCTGGATCGGCTTATCATGCTCCTCAGGAGCCGATAGCAGAAAAGATCGCGTGAGAGCGGACAGTGGTTCTGCCAAATTTGCCACGCGCCTTCTGCGCCATGCGCGACTGGAGCGATGGTTTAATTGCCCGGCACAAGTTTGGGCCATGGAAAACACAAGTGCTTTCTTCATCAGATCAACCACTTCAGTGGACCTGGGTGTGTGTTTTTTGAGGGTGGCCTTTTTTGAGTGTGTTTATTTCGGGACACGTGAAGCCACCCATTTTGAAAAACCCTCCGTTGCTATGGAACCTTTTAAGTTGAAATACCAGAGTTCAAGTGATTCAAGAATGTCCAGTACTATGGCAGCGACGCAAGCGCGAGGATCCCCCTCACAGCCTTAAGCCAAATGATTGGCAAATGACAAAACTCATGCACCATACCCGGAGAGGAAGCTAAGAGGAACACGCCCCTTGAAAAGGTGGGTTTGTTCAACTCCCCCAGGCGCAGGACGGGTCGCAGCGAAGGGTAGCTTCACCCCTTGCTAGAATGATTGCATCAACTTAGAAAGGCGACCAAAATACAACTCTCGAATTAATGACATGGATACGAATTATTATAATCCAGGCAAAGGTGCCATCTCAAGTTGCTAGCTGATGCGCAAGAGCGGCAAAACAGCTTGTCGAGATGCTGGCACAAAAGCCATGACGAAGCAAGCCACTCAACTGAGCTCACCATTAAATGCTGCACTGGTTTGTATGGCTAAGATATTCAAAGCCCATTGATGCATTTTGCAATCAACTATGTTTGTCTAAGATTCGGCAACTGCTCAAGTGCGGCATGCCCGGCCGCCTCACAAGGACACCGGTTTAGGGCGCGAAGTCGCCCCCCCTGATTCCAAGCACACACAAGTTTCTTTACTGCAATGCAAACCAAGACACGAAAACTTCAACCTGGCAACACAAGGGTGTCTAGCAGCGACCTGGTGAGAGCCAAGTAGTGTCATGCAATTCACTTCTCGTGAAACAAATTGAGTTCGCTTCACGGTGTGAGGCGCTCAAAGCTAGCCAAACACGGCAGGGGCAGGTGAGGTGTTCATTCAGGCTTTGATTGTTGCGGACAACCCCCAACATGAATCAAGTCGAGGGCAGCGCCCCACTTCTGAGGGCCGAGCGCCTTCGTCAAGGTATCTCCCTTTTGCTCGGTTGTCACAATGTAATCTCATTCGTAATTGGGGTTTTCAAATGCTTCTGACAATTAGGCGATGTTGATCTTGTGAGTCATTTGCAAGTGTCTCAATTTGGAAGAAAATCCTTTCGATACAATCGCAAGGACAGCTTGATTATCTTCCCAGCACTTCACAAGAATCTCACGGCCAAAGAGGTGGCTGCAAGCGATCTCCAAGGGCATCACATCATTGTCCACGGCGGTGGCCAAAGCCACTGTTTCGGATTCAGTCGTGGATCGGCTGGTGACAGTTTGCCTTCGGCTTACCCACGCAAGAGGAAGGAAAGAGTTCTCGGCTTCAAGCGCAACGAAGTAACCCGAACAACTCCTCATGGTGCTTACACAGTCACCAAAACTCGCGTCTACCCAACAGGACAGTCACAAGTTATCCAGAGGGTCATGCATGAAGGAGTGCAAGGCATAAGTCGTGGTTCGGCTCAAGTAACCCACTAAGCTTGTCTCGAGCAACAAAGCTGCAGCCTCTGGACGCTTTGCAAATGCTGCGCAAGTAAGCGCTGAAAACGCTTTGCGAACAAAGGTTGGGGCGCTTGGGCACAATCCTGCGCGTAATCGTGCTCTTCTGCGCGCTTTGGGGCCACTGGCAAATATTAGCGAGATAATCTGCGGGTTGCCCAAATTATTGTTCCCGGAAACAGCCCTTGCGCCGAAATTATTGATTTTGCCCCTTGCCTTTCAAAATCCTGGTTGCCGGTGGCAAACTTCTAGCGCGCTGAATCAGCTTGATCTTCCCCTTTGCCTTTCAAAATCCTGGTGGTGGCAAATTCCTAGCGCAATGAGTCAGCTTGACTTTACCCCTTGCCTTCAAAATTTTGGTCGCCGGTGGCAAACTTCTAGCGCGCTAAATCGGCTTGATCTTCCCCTTTGCCTTTCAAAATCCTGGGCGCCGGTGGCAAACTTCTAGCGGGCTAAATCGGCTTGATCTTCCCCTTTGCCTTTCAAAATCCTGGGCGCCGGTGGCAAACTTCTAGTGCGCTGAATCAGCTGGATTTTCCTGATTAAGCCGGCGACTGCCGTCTCGCATGGGGTAAATTCGAAAAGGCTCCTGTTGTTCAATGCTGACTAGGCAAGTACAAATTGGCAACACCGCCCTCCGAGCTCATTCGACGTGATTGGGGTCACAGGGCCATGGGGTTCTTGGCAACCTCCCAGACAAGATCAGGAGCAGCTGCAACTTGAGAAGATGCAGTTACAACATAACCCAACTGGACGGATGAGCTCTAGGGCACTTCCCTCCGAAGTGATTCGGCGCGACGAAGCTCACAGGGGGGTCAACCTCCAGGGTGCGATGCTAGTCAGGCAAAAACTCGGGAGAGGGCCTAACACTCTTGCTTCCCAATTGAGCAGCGGCCGAAACTTTCTGTGGATTGCTTCAAGTGGGAGGGTTCTTCGCCGCTGCTTTCGCTATGCTTTCGCAGTGTGCGTTTTGGCTTCCGCGGGGCTTACTTTGACCTTAAACCCTTTCGCGCGCTTTTGCGGGTCAGTCTTCCGACAAAGTGTTGACGATGAGCTTCCAGGCTCAAGTTCTTTTAACTACTTCATAAGCCGAATAAAAGAACAAAACCGTCTTGTGTGTCTTGACACGCGGATGCCCTACGAATAACGGAAGCCAGTTGCGAGAACCACTTTGCTTGTCACTCACGCGCTACCTGGCGGACGTAACCCGGCGCGCCGGGTGGCAAAAAGTGCAGGTGCGGCGTCCACGAATTCATTGTGATATCTAAGAACCTGACATCGCCTTTACGCGCCGCTTGCTTGGCATAACCCGGCGCGCCGGGCGACGCACCACGCCTAGTCTGAACGCAGCATAAACACTTAGTCATACGAGCGTGTGTTCGTAGCCGGGCTGCGCGGGACCAGCGCGATGAGCTTGCAGGCTCAAGTTCTTTTGCCTACTTCGTGCCCCCCCGAAAAAAGGAACAAACCGCCTTGCGCGTCTTCGCACGGGGATGCCATCCGAATGATAGAAACCAGTTGCAAGAACTGCTCGCTTGTCATTCACGCGCTACCTGGCAGACGTAAACCCGGCGTGCTGGGTGCCGAAAAGCGCCGATGCGGCGTCCACGGATCATTGTGATACCTAAGCATCTGACATCGCCTTTGCGCTCCGCTTGCTTGGCATAACCCGGCGCGCCGGGCGACGCACCACGCCTAGTCGGAACGCAGCATAAACACTTAGTCATGCGAGCGTGTGTTCGTAGCCGGGCTGTGCGGGACAAGCACCATGAGCTTGCAGGCTCAAGTTCTTTTAAAACAAAACAGCCTTGCGCGTCTTCACACGCGGATGCCAAACGAATGATAGAAACCAGTTGCAAGAACCACTTTGCTTGTCACTCTCGCGTGACCAGGCGGACGTAAACCCGGCGCGCCGGGTGCCGAAGAGTGCGGATGTGGCGTCCACGAATTCATTGTGATATCAAAGCGTCTGACATCGATTTCTACGCGCCGCTTGCTTGGCATAACCCGGCGCGCCGGGCGACGCACCACGCCTAGTCTGAACGCAGCATAAACACTTAGTCATGCGAGCGTGTGTTCGTAGCCGGGCTGTGCGGGACAAGCACCATGAGCTTTCAGGTTCAAGTTTTTTTTACTACTTCAAAAGCCGGATAAAAGAACAAAACAGCTTTGCGCGTCTTCACACGCGTATGCCATCCGAATGATGGGAGCCAGCTGCAAGAACCATTTGCTCGTCACTCAAGCGCTATCTCGGACATAACCCGGCGCGCCGGGCAACGCAAAGTGTGGCTCTGGCGTGACAACAAAGACAATGTGTTGTCTCAACTGACGTCGACCGAATGCGCTGCATTCCTGGCGCTCGAAGTCGTCCGGGCGCTACGCGACGGACGTAACCCGGCGCGCCGGGCGACACGCAATGCCTAGTCTGCGCAGCCCAACGTTAATCGTGCGAACATATTCACGGCCGGGCTGCGCGGGAAACGCGCGACTAGCTGTCAGGCACCTGCTCTTTTAGCAGCTCCACAAAACAAATCAATGAACAAACGTTGTCTTGATCATGCGGCTGCCATCCGAGCGAGGGAAGCCTACTGCCACTGCGCGAGCCACTGCTGGGACGGATGTAAATGCAACGCGCGCGCCTGACGTCTATCAAGACACTGCTATCTAAGCACCTGACGTCGATTCTACGCGCGGGTTGCTTGGCGCTCGCGCGCTACTTGACAGAGTAACCCGGCACGCCGGGCGACGCGCGACGTCTAGTCTGAACGCAGCGCGAACACTTAGTCACGCGAGCGTGTGTTCGATGAGCTTCCAGGCTCAAGTTCTTTTAATTGCTTCATAAAGCGAATACAAGAACAAACCGTGTTGCATTTCTGGAAACGCGGACGCCATCCGAATGATGGAAGCCAAGTACACGAACCGCTTGCTTGGCGCTCGCGCGCTACTTAACGGACGTAACCCAGCGCGCTGGGCGACGCAGAGTGCGGATCAGGCGTCCACGAAGACATTCTGATATCCAAGCGTCTGACATCGATGTTACGCACCGCTAGCTGGGCGCTCGTGCTCTGCGTAACAGACATAACCCGGCGCGCCGGGCAACACACAATTCACGGCCGGGCTGTGCTGGACAAGCACGACGAGCTTCCAGGCTCAAGTTCCCTTAGCTACTTGATAGACCGAATCAAAGAACAAAACCGTCTTGTGTGTCTTGACACGCGGATGCCATCCGAATGATGGAAGCCAGCTGTGAGAACGAATTGCCTGTCACTCACGCGCTATCTCGGATGTAAACCGGCGCGCCGGGCAACACAAAGTGTGGCTCTGGCGTGACCACAAAGACAATGTGTTGTCTTCGCTGACGTCGACTCGACACGACGCATGCCTGGCGCTCAACGGCGTCTGGGCGCTACAAGTATTTCTACAACGCACTGTCGAGAAGATCTGAGGCTGCTGCCCAATCCAAGCTGCGAAAACCCACCGCCCACCCCCCCCCCAAGTTCGGGCCGGCGCAGCGCGGCGGCCCAAAATGGCATAGCAAACTCTGACTTTGAAAAATTGGTAAATGAACCAAAATTGCGAGGCCAGCAAAAGAGGGCAGTCACGTCACTGGCCCGGTTTGTTCATCTGAGGTGTGTAACGAGGGCGTGTATAGCGAGGGCGTGTATAGCGAGGGTGTGCAACGAGGGTGTGTAACGAGGGTGTGTAACGAGGGGTGTTGTAACGAGCCAGCTGGTTTTGTTACAGAGGTCTGTAACGAGGTCTGTAACGAATGTCCGCCGCGGCTCTGTTACAGACCCCTCAAAAAAAATCACTGCCATTTGGGTCAAAAAGAAACCAAAGAAACCAAAACCAAGGGCACTGTTTTTGGTTGCTCGAAAACCACAACTAAATCCAGGGGTCGGCGGCACTGGGCGGCAGCCCTTAAATAATATCAAGTCGCAAGGTCCAATGCAAAGCCAAATGCAGCCGTCTCAAACAAACAAATTCCCTGTCAAAAAGCAAAAAAACAACACAAAGCAGCACCCAAAAAACATGGACTTTTCCGACGAACTACTAGCGTGGCTATAGAGGTTGATATGGGTGAAACTTTAAACCTCAACCTCAGTAGAACCACCTAGTTTGGATCTGAAGCGATTGCAGGGTGCCAACAGGAATCAAGTTTGGGCGGAACGCGAGGTTCCTTCACATGCAACAACCCGTCCTCCGGGCGCGCAGAGCAGCGGTTTAGCCGAAAGGTCTGCGGAAGGAATCCAAGTCCCCCCCAAAAAAATGAACCGGTCCAAAACCAGTTGAACATCGGGGCAATGAGGCAAAAGGTGCTCTTTCTGTTTGGCTTTCTTCCAGAAAATAAGCTCAGGTGATATCCCCAACAGCATGCGGTGCTCTTTTAGTGCTCGCACCACCCCGCAGCCCTCGCAGAACCTCGTGGAACCCTGGTGCAACCTTGGTGGAATTGTGGTGGAACCCTCGTGGAACCTTACCTCAGGGCCGCCCCGGACCACCCCGGAGCCTATCTGGGCTGAGACCCCAAAGCTTTCAGCTGCTACGGAAAAAGTTCAAGGAAAGCCATGTTTTCGGGCCCTCTTTGACACTTCATTGAAGGACCCCTATTGAAGGGCTGCTCACATGTTGTGGGTAGGAAAGAGTGCCCCGGGTTCCACTACTAGAGCTGCCCATTACCCATGAATCTTTTGGAGAATCGGACATCGGAGACACCGAACCGGCTCACAGCAATAGGCCGAGCAGTGTTCCACGCTTACGTCGGGAAGGACATGTGTCAAAAATCCGCACTACAAATGGCTTCGGTTTCCTCCCGAACAGGGTACCGAGCCTGGAAAGGCAGAAAACCCGGAGGTGCCACCATCTGGTGAATCTGGTGTCGGCTGCCGGTGTGCGGGCGAGTCGCTGGATCCGTTTGAAGCTGCCCATCACTCGCTCGGTGCCGCGTCATATCTACAGTGCCCTATGTACATCATGCATCCCTCAGCCGCCAGTCGGCCCTTCGATCCATCTGAAAACCCAGAAAAAAACTATCAACATGCACCATGAACTGCTTTCAAGGGACCTTGGGTGGAAGCCATCACAAGTTCTTCGCACCCCAAGATCTGTATCTCTGAAGGACAAGCTGGCACGAATTCGGGCGAGCTGGAACCTGGGCGCTGCAAATCCTTGAGCCCGCTGACTCGCTCCGATCGATCACCCGGTGATGTCTTCTTTTGAGCTTGGTGCTAACTTGGCCCAGAAACCAGGCAGCTGGGCAGCTGGGCTGGGCATGCTCAACAAACGAACTCAACTTGCAGCGAACTTGGCACTTGCAAACCAGAGGGCCTAAAAGGGCACTCCTCTGTGAGAGAACCTTTCCTGCAGAACACCTGCGGGAAGGGACCTCCTATTAAAAGCTTGGCGCCTCGCGCAAATGCTTCCAATGGGTATTTAAGCCAAGGGGAGATGCACATTTTGGCTCAGTGAACCAAGGTCTCCGTAAAAGTCGGGTCATGGTCCAAAAGCGCATGCCGCCCTGCGCATGGAAACTGCGGCGTGGGCCAGTTGAAATCTCGAGGTCCCATTCGGACCTCGTTGCGGCTGTACGGATGGAAGCCGGGCGATGGGGTAATGCAGGACGTTTCTTTCGTCCCAATCGCGCCGAATCTTTGCAACGGCAGGTCGCCAATTCATGCGGGGTCGCAGCATGTAGGAATATGGGATGATCTGAATGGACCCTTTGGAGGACATCATGGGGGCGTAGTCCACCAGTCTCAAAGGTACCCAAATTCGTACGGAGCTAACGCAACCCATGGTGAAGGCATCGATCCCACAGTCCCCAGGAAGCACGGCTGAGGGGCAAAAGTTTGCAGCCCATGCCCGCAGGGAACCGATCCGGAAGCCAGGGTTGCAAAGCTGCACTCTGGGGGGGGGGCGCCCTTTTACCTCAACTTTGAGAACAAGGACCCAAGGGGAAGAGAATTCGCCATGCAGCACTTGCTAGCTTCAAACATGTCGCGTTTCTCACTCGAAGAAGCGGTGCTTCACCGACGGATCAAGCCGGCCGTCGCGCGTGTCCTTATCTCCCGCCGGCAGTTGTCGCCGCGGTACCTTCTGGATCTTCGGAATGCCCAAAGCTTTCTTGGCGTCGGCACTGATCCATCGAGCCGCTTTGAAAAATGTCGGCCTGTGCAGCTTGGGCGCGGAGGGCGGTTTGCGGCCCGCAAACGCCGCATCCTTGCGACCCTCGCTGCATTTGGAACGCGAAGAGGTGAACGCACCGGGGGTGTTGGCGAAGCAGCCATGCCACCTGCACATGAATCAGCGATGGCTTTGGATCAAATGTCGGAAGCCACAACCAAGCTTTGACAAGGAAGGTACCCAAACAGGGATCCTTACATTATAAAATTATACACCTGAACATTGCCTTGTAAATGGTGGTTTCCCTTTGTTTTGGCGGAAGAAGTAACATGTTTCAAATGGGCAGAATGGAGATCTTTTAAGGAGCCCTGCCAAAGGTGGCTGCTTCCGGCGGAGAATGCCCTCGCGGCCGTTGCGCCTCCGGACCTTCACGTCAGCGCCTCAGCTGTCGGCAGCTTGGAACATCTTGCGTAATTACTCCCCATCGGTATGATTTTCTGCTTTTGGTTCTCCCTTTCTCCCTTGAACAATTAAAAAACCATGCCAAAGGCACCCATCCATTTGTTCGCCAAGATTTGGCCGCGAACCTTCTGGCTTCGCTGCAAAACCCTCCTGGTTGGGGCTTCGGCTGCCGCAAGGTGCGCCGGATAATGTCTTGCGCTGACGGACCTCGGCGAGGTCCGAAGGTCCAACCCAGGCCGCGAGCAAACCTTTGTGCTGCCATTGGGCCACGCGTAAAGGCCGCAACCCCAGACGTCAGTACATCATGGCACGTTCAGAAAGATCTCATGCAACCTTTCTGAAAAAGCGCACACTGAGGAATTCAAATCGCTCGCAAAGCGAGCGGGGTCCATCCAGCGATTGGGCCTGGATGTTGCACCCAACGTTCGGGGGCTTTCAATATATGTTTGCAGACACAAAGCACTGGGAGAGGAAACCCGCTTTGAAATTGAAAGCTGCTTTCCAACTGGATCCCTTTTCCTAATCCGTCCGTGAAACACGAAGACAAGGGAAACTACCATCCAGCATCAGGCTTGAGGATTGATTTTGAAATTTCGAACCGCCCAGAAAACCCAGGACCCCAAAAGAACCCCCAAAGAAAGCAGAAAAGCAAAAAGAACCCCCCCACACCTTATGCCCGATTCCGATTGAGGCGCTGGCCAGCTAGGACGGGATGCCGAGCAGCCAAGCCACAGGAGGCAATCTGTTCGGAGCCGATCCGATTGAAAACCTTCAATCATAGGCGTCCTGTTGCTGTAAGAATAGATGGGTGTCGGCAAATGGCTAAGCCAATCTAAACCAGTGGAGCCCATCTATTTATTTTTCAAACTAACCTAGTACACCTTATGGACGCGACAGGATTCCCCATGGACGAAATCGGCACTTCGCACCACTTGATTCACTTGATGGATGAAGCCCAATAAAATCATGGCAGAAGCCACCAATCTCAACGGGTGCGAGTTTGAAATCGTCCACAGTAGTTCCCCGTTAAACCTCACGGAAGCTCACTTCTGGCCCGAAAGGTGATATCAAAACCACCCTTGGACGTATATACACAATATAATATAGATATATATATATATATAATATCATATATATATTATTATTATTATTATTATTATTATTATTATTATTATTATTATTATTATTATTATTATTATTATTATTATTATTATTATTATTATTATTATTATTATTATTATTATTATTATTATTATTATTATTATTATTATTATTATTATTATTATTATTATTATTATTATTATTATTATTATTATTATTATTATTATTATTATTATTATTATTATTATTATTATTATTATTATTATTATGTACACCCCATCGGAAGCAACAACTCCCAAATGGGGCGAGTTTCACAAGAGACATGAGACGCATCGGGTCAACAAACATGTGGACCCGCCAAACAAACAAGCAAATAACAAGCCCAGGTGGTATTCCCAACAGCCCCGAAACTCCCTCGGAAACGTCCGGAACCTTCCTGAAAGCTGCCACTTCGGAGACTATCTGGGCAAAGACCGGGAAAAATGGTGGCCGAGTCGGGGAGATCTGCGGGATGGACCGACAAAAAGGTAACCCTCACCATCAGGCCAGTTGGCTCAGCATGCGGGAGGTGTCCTAAAATTTGAAAGCTGCCACCATATATTCTCAAAGAGCAGTCAACAGACAACCAGCCATGTCCAAACCGTAGGAACTCGTGAAGCCGCTTCGTAGGCGAAAGAAAAACACACAAGGCCGAGCATTTGGGTGTGTCTCGGAAAAGGGGACCCCCCAAAGAATGGCTTCGGCTTCAAAATGGTTTTCCCTTTGAAGCCACCCGGGTACACCCAAAAATGAGAGGGTTTTCCTCGTGGTGTTCCTCTAAAACAAGCGGCCCGGTAAGCCAAGAGCACGCGCGCTCTGAAGATCGCGCCTTGGCCCGGCGAGTGGCCTGTGAGCGCGGGAGTGACCCTCCAAGCAAGTGGGTGGCTCGTCTTCTTTCTGGAGTTGGTGCCCCTTGGTTGGTGGTGCCAAAGGGAAACCAAAAGGAACAGTGAAGCCATTTTGGGGGTCCGGCCGTACAAAAGGCAAATAAGTGCCCTTTGGCTTCTTTTCAGCCACAAACAAAAAATATGGATCATCAAAACCCACCAAATAGCGCCGCTCTTTCCCAACTCCGCCCACTGCGCTTCTCTGTTTCATCGACTGATCTGACGGTGGATTGCCAGCCATGTGGCTGGAAAAAGATGAGCCTGGCGTTGAAGAACCAACTCATCATGGGGGCACGGGGGAGGAGGGGAGGGGGAGGGAACCCAAATAAGCCCTTATTAAGCCCCGAATAGTATGGCCTTAATTGGGGCTTATTGGGGCCCCCTCCCCAGCCCCCATGAACTCAACGGTTCGGCGTTCTTTCATAAGGATCTCCGCCCAAGGCTTCGCTGGTGATTTTCTCACTTTTTGGACGGGGCCAAGGATGCGGAGCTGAGATCGATTTGGGTATCTCAAACAAATCCACAGTGACACCGGCGTCTTTGCAAAACAAGTTCAACTCCCGGAGAAAGAGAAAAGAAAGGAAAACATAACCCATGAAAAGGACCTTCCTGGGTAGCCTGGCCTCCTTTTTCCGGGCACATAATTAACAAATTTGGTCAATCCCATGCAGACGAAAAATCGGAATCCAACTTCTTCCCGAGGCCTCGTTGCTTGGCCACAAAGCTGCCTCCAGAGACGCCAGAAGCTCAGACCTCACTCGACGGCGCTCCGCGGGCTTGGTGGCGCTTCATTTTTTTCTCGAGATTGGTACCCTGTTCAGGGGGTGGGTTAAAGGGAAATCAGAAGGAAACCACTCATTTTGGAGATCCGATTTTAAGACACCCATGTACCATCCATCACAAAGCAATCTGTTAGTGGTAAACTTCCGAAGTCATATTAATATGTGTTGACCTTGAAACAGGGCAGGCCGTGGAAAGTCCCAGCAGCCACGGCAAGCAGCAACCAATCTCTACCCCCAACTCCAACCTCAAAAAACGTGCCTGCCCAAGCCCCCACAAACGACTTCCCTCGAACCTGCAAGGGAAATGTATGGATCTTCAGGGTCCCCGCCTCTTCCATATACTTAACACAAAGCTTAAGGTAGAACCAAGGGCCCGGAAAATGTGGTCATGTTCCCTTGAATCCCAAAAAGGGAAGCCTCCTAAAATCATGGGACGGGGAAGCCTCCAAATTGGCACATCCCCCGGCCATCCGAATTCCAACGCCGATTTGACTCAGCCCGCAGCCCGGCCATCACGTTGTCGCGCGCCACGGCCAGTGGGGTTCGCCCGTCCAGGCTCGAGGCCAGCGGGTCTGCGCCTCATCGAAATGGGTGGCTCGTCTGTTTGTGGAGGTAACCTGCTTCTTGTGGTTTTGCAGGCAAACCAAAAAGACAACCCAAGCCATCTGTGGGGGTCCAACCTGAAAAAGACAGACCTGCCGGTGTGTTTGGTGGTGTTGGCTTGGAGCCTTCGTGCAACAGTGGGCGGTGCGAATCCCCACACCACCCGCTTTTACTCTAAGCTAGATAATGTTTAGAAGCTACTTATATAATTCAAAATAATTGCTGAAAGGCCAAATAGATCAAAGCAATAGGTTTTGTTCATGTTGGTACGTTTTGGTATTCCTTTCAAAACAACAAGTCGCGACAACACTCTGAGATCCGCGCGAAAAGTGACGAGCAAGGCGCACACCTGTCACTCTGAACTGTGAGCAAACGTAGATGGACAAAATCCAATTCGCACCTGGGTATGAGGTCTGATTTGAGTACAGGACCACTCACAACTGGTGCTTTTAGCGGATTATGTCCAAACGCATTGCAACTGGAGAGGCCAACGTAAGAGAGGGAGATCATTCGAGACTTGAAAGACATGGGTGACTTGTTTCATCTTCAGTCAACGTTCTTATCAAGTTATATATTGATGCTCATTGCGTTGCACATGCCTGCAAACATGTGGGCTTCACCGTCATCTGTTCATTATCTAACACAGCTTTGACCCAAATACATGTTGTGTGCCGAGATGGACAGATCTTTATGGCCCCGATCGGTTTCGAGGCATTCTGTGTACAGAAAGTAACTCTGCAGCTGCAACAGCGGTGCAAAACCACGCGGCACGAATTCCAACACATTCTCAAATGGAACCCCCCCTAAGACACCCATGTTGACGGCCCTCCTTTGACCCATGCGCAGTCCCGTCCTCCGCGTGCCCGCACTCGGCGGCCAAGAGCAGTGGAGTCGGCGTGCCTCACGGCCCAGTCCCACCATATGGTTCTCAGCAGGTAATAAGGGAATGACCGCTATAAACCATCCAAATGTGGTTTCCTTTAAGGGAATCCTTAAGTGCATTCCCAACACCCTGGGTCATTCCCGACTGAGCCCCAGCAAGAAGATCAAAGACCAAACGGAGATGTGCTTGGGATGTAAGACTAAAATGACTTAACTTGTTCAACTCTGAAAGCGGAGATGTCTTTTGGGGAAGGAGCAGTTTTATGAAAACCGTCCACAAGGGTCTTGGACAAAATCGACACAAAGGTCTGGTCATGGGCATTCCCTCCGTTGGGTCGCAAGGCTGGCCCCTCCCAAAAGCATGTGAACTGCGACCCATGTAGCTGTGGGGGTGCCCTATTTGGATATGGAGGCGTTTGGTTTCCATTTAAACAAGCTCACGAAAACGGGACGCTCATAAAAAGGCACGCACACACTCACACACACAGTTGGGACCCGCAGCAGAATGGAGTTTGATTGGGAAGCCAAAGGGTAACCCTTTTAAGGGGTCTGCTACTTGGTCTCTCGATCAAGGAACCATGTTGGGTGACAAGATATCCTTTTAAATGTCCTCCAAAAGCTGGTTTCCCTTTCATCCCCCATAAAAACTCCCCAAAGTGTCGCACGTCGCGTGGTTCACCGGCAAGAATTGCGTCTGAGCCACAGGCCACAGTCTAGGTCACTCAGGCCTGCGATGCGAATATGGGTCTCTTTTTTTTGCGTTTTTTGGCGGGGGGCCGCATCCTTGGGGTTGGCTTTAAAGGGCAACAAAAGGAAACCAAGCACCTGGAGGGGCCCTCATGCCATTTTTTCAAACCAGCAGGATTGGACAAGCAAAGGTACAAGCAGACCCGAAAAAGCAGAGTCTAGGGAAAGAAGTTTCGGAAACGCAAAGTATTCAATACTGGAAAACAATTTTAATTCAATCGGATAGGATAGCTTTGGCTGGGGGCTGGCCCGCTCTGAGCCCTGGCACCTGTGCAAGCCACGTCCGAATGTCCGGGGAGGAGTTGGGTGTGTTTGTGGTTGAGGCTGCCTGTTTTGATGTTTGCGCTGTTGCTTATCTTCAGACACTGTATGGACCTAGGCAGGAATGGTTCCACGAGGGCTCGAACCCAGGGTCCTGTTGATTTTAAGGGAAAGAAAATGGGTTGAAGTCATTGGGTTTCCAAAGCGGAAACCTAAGCTCAAGGCGTTGCGAATGGCAAATGACTCCGAGAAAGCCCCCCTGAAGACTCCTGTAGCACAATCTGCAGGAAGTTCAGCGAACTACAGGAAGTTCAGCGAAGGACCCCTGATGATTTTCTTCAATGTTCTGGAAGTGTTGGGCATTATTTTGTTTCTATGACTTTTTGGGGGCATAGCCTTTACACATGAGTCGATGATCCATCAATTCAGATTCGTGATCAGCTTTTTTTCCGGGTCTCGAGAACCTTTCTGTTGGACATGTTGACTTCTGAAGAACAGCGGCCGGTACTCGTCAGGGGCCGGCTTTTGGGACTTCTGATCTGTTTCAGGGGCTCATAAAACAATCATGCAAGCTGGCAAAGAAAATGGAGGTACCCACACAGATCCAGGTGACCCGGATCTCCTCTTCTGACCAAAAGAAGCCCCGAGTCTGGCGAGTGCCGGTTCCCCCCCGAAATCCGACGCCTGGAGCTCCATCCGGCGAGGAGCCGCACTGCAGCAAGGCGTAGCCTCGACGCGAGACCCAAGTTGGAATGCTCAACAAATGGGCGTGGCTCAAAATCGTTTTGGTTCCGTTTTTTTGAGCCACAGCCAAATGACTCAAACAAAACATAGTAACAAACATGTACAAGACGCAGATTGTGTGCCTTGTTTGGCCAAAAGCGGTCCCAAAATCGGTCCCAAAATCCTCGGAGCCTCAGGTTTTGAAGTAAGGCCCCGTCACATGCATTGGGTTAAGTAAAAAACCAATGCACAGAATTGGTTGCCAGAAATTGCAAACCAAAAGGTTAAGAGGTCAGTCTGGAACAATTGAGTTTCCTTTTGCTGTCCCTAGACATTCCCAGACAATCCATGGTATATACCAACAATTATTAGGGAACCGGCGCTAAAAAACACACACACACACAAACAAACACACCCAAATTGGTGCCCCAAACATTCCCAGACAATCCACGATACTATGACATTTGACCCGTGAGGGTAAACGTGGGCCCACCCGCGGTGACCAAACAGGCAGAGGTCGCGGCAGGCATCCACATGGCCCTGCTCAGCTGCCAGGTGTAAGGCTCGAAGCCCCGAATTGTCCTCCGGACGGAAGACCGGTGTCCGGCGCGAGTTTTTTCATTTGTCTTTGTTATTTTTTTTTATTTTTTATTTTGTTTATCTTTTGTGTTTTTTTGGGGGGTGGAATCCAATGCCTATGACACTGTGGGTTTGCATGGTTGCGAAATCCGCTTCTCGCACCTGAGAAACCATGGTCGAAACCATGGTGGTGGGTATTTACAGGGGAACCATCAGAAACCGGCGGTTTCGCAACCATCCACAGTAGGTCTCTAGCTCCAACAGTTTGTACCTGGCTACCTCTTGCTCTGAGCTTCAGTAGGTATTTGAACATCTGGGATTGCCAGAGTGATGCCGGCTGTTTTGCTCAGGGTGACATCTTACCTGTGACGAAGACTGCAGTTGGAGTAAGGGAGTTCATGTTGGCTGCCAAACACATGACAAATGGGTGCTGTCTCAAAATATGCTGTCTTTGGTTGCATTTTGAAACACCCTCAAAAAGGGTACCAACTTTAAGGAATACGCACCGTGTGCTTGTGGGATCTTGTGGGGTGCCAACACTTGAAAAAATGCGATCGGTTATAATCATGATCTGAATGATTGGGCAAAGTTGCCGTTGTCATTCCATTGGCAAGATGTCACACTAAACTGACAATCACAATTAATTTCGCTTTTGTTTTACCAACGAACCCACCGGAGCGGCGGGCCCCTGAGAACATAGTCCCAGTCAGGCTCCGATTGCGGTTGAGGACTTGAGTCCTCCTGCAGACTCAAGTTCTCAACCGCAATCGGAGCCTGACCGGGACGTGTCCTTGCAGGAGTATGAGTGTTGCTCTTGACATGCGAATCTTTCGCATGCAGATGATTTGAGCTGACCCTCACGGGGGTCATCTCACATGCAAGTGCTATGCGCTGACCTCACTCAAGTTTGAGGTTATGACAGGCAGGAATTTTCGGTCACCAGGCAGTGCGGGGGCTTCGATCTTCACTGGTCTGACTCCGCCGTGATCAACAAAAAGATACCGGTTGAGGACTTGAGAGACCTGGAGGAGGGTTCATGGCAACCAGTGACCAGTTCGATTTACCTGGCAACACCCCATATGTGGCCTTTTGGATACATAGGTGGCCCGGTAGATGGAATAAAGCCCATCTCACAAACCAGTGGAACCCATCTATTTTCAATCACACTATCCAAAAAACTTCCGCAGCAGGGGTTTGCGGTCCCCCTCTGAGAAAAGTGCGCTGAGGCGCCCCTGGGGAAATGACAAGTGAACACATGGGGCTTGATCAATATTCCGTTCGGCTCCAGTTTTGACCATGGGTAACTTATCCCATGTGGTTGAAATATCGCTCTTCTTTCGTTGTTTCCCCCCATTGGTCACCCCATATAGAGTAAAGGACCTTTAAGAAACCCTCACATGGAAGCTATGCCCATCCCCCTTAACCAAAAGACAACACACATTTCAATTCTTGTGGGCTGACTGCCCTCAGGCTTCCAGCGTGGATAGGGGCCCCTGCAGAGATTGGCGCCTTTTTCCCTAGGTTTCCCTGGAAAAACGGCAAAACACCACCAAACCGTCCCAAAGCAGCCATCTTTCGCTTCGGAAGGACCCGCCAGCCCCTGTCGGACTGTCCCGGCTATCCACGAGGGCTCCACCGCACTCGATCCTCACGTCCGGAAGACAGAATCCGGCGCACGCTCGACTCATGGCTCAGCAAATCAACCTCCTTTACATATGTATATATTCATATGCATGTAGGTATATATGTGTGTGTACATGTATCCGCAAAAACCTTTTATGTCCATTCAAGAATCCCGTGCAGTTGCTGCGATGGCTCGTTCTCAACGAGACCAAGAACTCTTGACTGAGACGGTGGCAGCACCTCGCACACATGGCCGTGGCCACCGAGCGCAGCAAAGTGCCTCCGGCAGTCTCGCCGCCCTTCCGGTTAAATACCAACCAACGTTACTGAGTTCAACGATGGCGGGAAAGTGGTGCAGGCTATCGTCACAGTATCAAAACTCCTATGGCCTATGGTCATGGATGCAACAATGAGAATCGGTCTAACGGTCATTAACGATCTTAGGTGGATGACCATCCCTGTTAACCCCAATTCAAGCGAGCATGTCTGTCTCCAAGCCCCTCTGACCAGAGGGACCCTATATTAATAAATATGTCTTGCCCGGAGAGTATTTATTATTAGGGGGGTCCGCATGTATTATTAATTATGGGATTGACTCACGAATTGTGAAACTTCCTGGTGATCTACATTTTAACAACGTCAACACCTGGTACGAGTGGTCTGTCTACCCACAACCAGGAAAGCAAAAAGGCGGCTCAACTTATTTACGAGTTCGTTTGCCCGGGCTTTGTTTGTGGCTCCCATTGGGGAGTAGGTGCCCTAGTCAAACTGTGACATCCCAAACGATTCCAAAGCAAGGCTGAAATTCTGACTTCGCAGCACTGCGATGAATCCTGGGCTGCGAAGCATCTGTGTTTCCTCTATTTGGTGACCTCGTTCAGGCCCCATAGGGTTCATCCCTGCAAAGAAGGGGATTGGGGTTGGGTGGGGGGGGGAGAACAAGGCGAGGGGCGGTGGCCTCCCAGTTTCTGCAGCCAGAGATATCTGGAACCAGAAACGGGGCTCCCTCGAAAATGGCCCCGAATCCAATTCCTCGAGGCCCGTGTGATGCATTGCGAACACTTGCAATCAGAAGGCTTGCCTCGCCGAAAGGCCAAGAAACCAGAGAGGATGCGCTTCAAAGAACCCGAGGACTTTTCTGCCTTTTGAACCCCTCGGAAAGGGATGGGATCAGCTTTGTTGCCCCCAAAATCATCTTAGAATCTTGGAAGCCTGTTTCATACTTGTCGTAGAACCTTCAACGAGATGAACAAAGCAACCCCAGGCTACTCTTGGACTCCCCCCTTAAACCCAGCCCGAGAAGGGAAGCCTCTGCGAAGCTTCTGGGTCCATGGATCCCAAAATGGGTGAGGTATATGATGGTATATGTCAAATCGGGAACCAAATATGGTTCGCTGTTGGTGTCCCGCCGAAAAAAATGGGGTTGCCATTGTTTTTGTTTTGTTTGCTTTTTGTTTTGTTTTTTTGTTCTAAGAAGAAAAAACAAAACAAAAACTGACGACCCTGCCACAAAATGCGAGGGGGTTCCCCGCAAAGTCGTTCCCGGCAAAGTCAAATCGAAGAAAGGTTCTTCTGCCGTGCGGCAGAGGCGAGGCGCCACAGGGCTCGTCTGCTGACTGCAGCTCCTTACCAGCCGATTCATTCCGTGCTCGAGGAAATCCTACCCCTTTGTGATTTGCCAAAAAACCAGTAAGATGGAAATAGCTGAAAGACATTGAAAGACATGAGCAAAATAGGTGGCTGAAATGAGTGTCGAATGGTGAAACCGCTATCGTTTGTCCTTGTTTCAATCAAGTCCAGGACAGGGAGTGAGACAGCGAAAACCTGTGTGGCTCCCATTTCTTCGGGTCAAAGCGGACGCCCAATGGGCGTTACATCAGTTTGCTCTGCCATCCGTAGCAAAGCACCTGTCCAAACTCCCCCCACCTTCGCATGAACCAGCCATGATCATTGTCCTTCAAAACCAAGCCTTACAAATGGGCAAATTCGCCCACGCCAACATGGATTTTGCTTTTTTGTTGGCTTGTTGAAACCCACCAAAGTGGGGCTCCGCACTCAGATGGCCCATACCGCATCAGGTTTCATAGGATTTGAGGCGCCTTTCTGTCCGATCCAAGGCCCCCGGCAGATGACCAGTGCTTCAGCAGCCACCTCACCACCTGTGCCCCCAGCACGGGGTGTGTCGTTTTAAGGGGGTCCCAAAAGGGATGGCCTGTTGGTTTCCCTGGAGCCCCCCCCAAACAGAACAACAACAACAGCAATTCGCCATAAAAGCAAAAACACACATACGGAAGAAGAAAAAACAATCACTACATCGCGAACGCTGGCAAAGTTTGTATCGCAAGCAAAACAACACCAATCTGAAGAAAAGACATGGCCACCCAAGAAACCAATCTTCGTTGCGGGTTCTTGGCCGCAAATTGCATAACTTTGATGGGACGCTATGATTTGCCCCAACATGTGTCCATACATACATACAGTCCATTCCATTCAATTACATTACATTGCATTACGTTACATTACCTTACATTGCTTGTCATTACATGACATTACATGACATTACATTGCATTACACTACATTATGTTACATTCATACATATATGCATACATTACATTACATTACATTGCATCCCACTACATTGCATTACATTTCAGTACATTGCATTACATACACTACATTCATTGCATACATTGCATACATTGCATAAATTGCATACATTGCATACATATACCTGCATACAAAACATAACATAACATAGCATACAACATAACATTACATGCATACATTACAACCATTACATACATTACATACACTACATACATTACATACAATACATACATTAACATACATTACATACATAACATACATTACATACATTAACATACTTTACATACATAACATACAGAACATAGATACATACATAACATACATACATGACATAGATACATACATAACATACATACATACGTACGTACGTACATACATACATAACATAACATAACATAACATAACATAACATACATACATACATACATTACATTACATTCCATTACATTACATTACATACATACATACATTAGATACATACATTACACTACATTACATTAGATTACATTAGATTACATTACATATCATACATAACATAAATACATTGACATACATAGCATACATACATCACATACATACATTCATACATACATATTTATACATACATACATACATACATACATACATACATTACATTACATTACATTACATTACATTACATTACATTACATTACATACATACATACATACATTACATACATACATACATACATACATACATACATACATACATACATACATTACATTACATTACATTACCTTACCTTACATTACATACATACATACATACATTACATACATATATACATACATACATTACACTACATTACATTACATTACAATACATTACAGTACATTACATTACAATACATTAATACATACATACATACATACATACATACATTGCATTACGTTACATTACATTACATTGCATTACATTACATTACATACATACATACATTGCATACATACATACACACATACATACATACATACATACATACATACATACACACACACATACATATATACATACACACGCATACATACATACGTACATACATACAGACATACATACATACATATATTACATACATACATACATACATATATAATACATACATAAATACATTACATTACATTACATTACATTACACTACACTACATTACATACATACATACATTACATACATACATACATACATACATTACATACATTACATTAAATTCATACATACATTACATACATACATACATTACATACATACATACATACAAACATACAAACTTACAAACATACAAACATACATTACATACACTACATACATTACATACATTACATACATTACATACATTACATACATTACATACATACATACATACATTACATACATACATACATACATACATACATACATACATACATACATACATTACATACATACATACATAACATAACATAACATAACATAACATGACATAACATAACATACATACATACATTACATACATACATACATACATTACATACATACATACATACATACATACATACATGCATTACATTACATACATACATACATACATTACATACATACATACAGTACATGATATAGATACATTGCATACATACATACATACATACATACATACATTACATACATACATACATGCATTCCACTGCATTACATGCATACATACATACATCCATTACATAACATACATACATTACATACATAACATAACATAACATTACATTACATTGAATTACATGCATACATACATACATATATACATACATACATGCATACATACATACATGCATACATACATACATACATTACATACATACATACATACATACATTGCATTACATTGCAATACATTGCATTACATTACATTACATACGCTACATACATACGTACGTACATACATACATTGCATACATACATTACATACATACATACATACGTACATTGCATACATTGCATACATACATACATACATACATACATACATTACATACATACTCACATATATATACATACACACATACATACATACATACATACATACATACATTACATACATACATACATACATACATACATACATACATACATACATACATACATACATACATACATACATACATACATACATACATACATACATACATACATACATACATACATACATACATACATACATACATACATACATACATACATACATACATACATACATACATACATACATACATACATACATACATACATACATACATACATACATACATACATACATACATACATACATACATACATACATACATACATACATACATACATACATACATACATACATACATACATACATACATACATACATACATACATACATACATACATACATACATACATACATACATACATACATACATACATACATACATACATACATACATACATACATACATACATACATACATACATACATACATACATACATACATACATACATACATACATACATACATACATACATACATACATACATACATACATACATACATACATACATACATACATACATACATACATACATACATACATACATACATACATACATACATACATACATACATACATACATACATACATACATACATACATACATACATACATACATACATACATACATACATACATACATACATACATACATACATACATACATACATACATACATACATACATACATACATACATACATACATACATACATTACATACATACATACATACATACATACATACATACATACATACATACATACATACATACATACATACATACATACATACATACATACATACATACATACATACATACATACATACATACATACATACATACATACATACATACATACATACATACATACATACATACATACATACATACATACATACATACATACATACATACATACATACATACATACATACATACATACATACATACATACATACATACATACATACATACATACATACATACATACATACATACATACATACATACATACATTACATACATACATACATACATACATACATACATACATACATACATACATACATACATACATACATACATACATACATACATACATACATACATTACATTACATACATACATACATACATACATACATTACATACATACAAACATACATACATACATGCATGCATACATACATACATACATACATACATACATTACATACGTACATACATACATACATACATACATGCATACATACATACATACATACATACATACATTACATACATACACACATATATATATACATACATACATACATACATACATACACACATACATACATACATACATACATACATACATACATACATACATTACATACATACATTACCTACATACCTACATACCTACATACCTACATACCTACATACATACATACATACATACATACATACATACATACATACATTACATTGCGTACATACATTACATTCATACATACATACGTACATACATACATTACATTACATTACATTACATTATTACATTACATTACATACATTACATTACATTGCAGTAGAGTACATTACATTACATATACATTACATTACATTACATTACATTACATTACATTACATACATACATACATACATATACATTACATTACATTACATTACATTACATTACATTACATACATACAATACATGAATGATTCCGGCTTCTTAAATATGTGCGTATTTAACCTCTACTCCAAGAAGCTATAAAAAGAAAGGTGCACACACACATAAACTTGATTTTGAATCTGTTGCTTACCAAGAAACTGATTGCAACAAAATGCACAAATTATTGTTGATAACCCCGTCTGAAAACCATACGCAACTTGTTCGTTTATATGCTTTGCAAAACAAGGTTCCCGCAAGAACCTGTTTATCATTGAGAACCTTTTACAAAAGCAAAGTTCTTGGAGTCGAGGGCACCACATACTGGGGATTGGACGAAATCCTGCACCACCGTCCCTGGAATGATGCGAGTTTTCCGTGTAGACACCAACACAGAGTCTGGCTTCCGGCTCGTGGTAACTCGACGTCCGGGGGTCCCGACATCTGGGCGCCCAGAGGACGCCGCGTGGCAAAGCAGGGGCCGGCCGTGCGGGAACCTAAGGTGAGGTTCCAGGGGTCAGTGGAGCTTTCTCTGGTTCTCTTGGGTCCCAAAGGACGCCCTGAGCAAAGCATGGCAACAAGAAAAGCTTCACGCAAACATCGCCAAGCATCACCAAGTTGCAAACTCACGGGCCCTAGGAATGCACCCTGTGGACTCTTGGAGCCCTCCGTTTCACTCTCCGGCCGAGTTTGTGGTCTGCTTTCAGGGCTCAAAGGGATCTGATCTGTTTTTTCGGGGCTTGTCTCAAAAAGCCAACAGACACCAAGCAGTACACCATGGGTGGATCGATTCTATTTCCGTCGTTGAACCCACTGCGCGCATCGGATCGGGGCCCTCGCCGTACAAGGCCTGCGAGCGCCCGCCGCGAGCTTGCGAGTCTTGAAAGGGGCCCTTAGGCAAAGGCTACCCCGGTTTGCGGTAAAGGGAAGCCAAAAGGAGAACCGGAATCCATGTTGGGAAGACTCAGCCATTTGGAGATGTGTCCACTCACTCATTGCCGTAATGCGCATGATGGCAAATTCCGAAAACAACTGGCCCTCTTGCAAAACCAACGACCCTTCCAGTTGCTTGTTCTGTTGCTTGTGCTTCTTCAAACGCGGGCCTCGTAGTTTTGCAACACTCACCCATTGGTCACCAATGCATATGGAGAAAAGCAACAATAATCAGGTGGCAAAAAGGCTGTCCTTCAGCCGGCGTTGAAGAAAAAATGACATACCTCATTCAAAGGGACATGCACATCTAATCTGGAGTCCTTGGTTTTTCAAGAAGGCCTGCAAAACCCTCTTCGGCTCATCAGGGAAGGCAATTTTCACGCCCTCTCATCTTACATGATTAGAGGGAGAGTTTCAGCTTCCAAAGCCAAGTCTGGCCAAATGCCCGGAAGGAGCTATTCGCCTCGGCCTCCCTTTCGCCTCAAATTCCTGCGCTAACCCATAACAAAAAAAAACACCACCAAGAGCACCGGTTTCTATAGCGATGTCTCGCAAAAAAAAGATAAGAAAAAGCCAATGGAGTTCAATCTTAAGCGAGGCATTCTTGCACGTCCCCTTTAAACGTCAAGGGACACCATCTTGGCCCAACAAATAGTTCAGAGGCTATGAATTTCAATTTGTGCAACCCTCGAAAGAAAATCCGAATGATGTCCAACAGCTCCCCGATTAAGAGATTCACATCCATAACATCCCACAACTGTGGTTTCCCATTTGTCCTCTACAAGAACCGGGGGTTCAATCCCGAATCCAAAGCACCAGCCCAAACTAATCCAAACCAATCCAAGCCAAACCAAACCAATCCAAGCGAATCCAAACCAATCCAAAACGCCAATCAAGCGTTGCCTGAAACAGGGGGAACAAAAACATACTCTTCCTCCCTGTAACATACAATCAGTCGGGAGGTACCTGGAAGGTCAACTTCCTCTTGGAGGGACCCACTGTTAGGTGCCATGGAAACGTAAAAACAAAGAACATACCCTCCCCCAACATGGACGCTCCAGGACCCTTTTGGAAGGCGTGGTTCCATTTACAGCCGTTTGGAAGCGTCCATCGTCTGAGGGGAGGCTACTCTTCAGCAAAAAGGCTTCCTTTTGAAGGTGCTCCAGGGGTGGTTTCCCATTTTCCAAACCACCAATGCAAACCATCAATCCAAGAAACAGGAGGAAATTTAAAAAAAGACTCTCAAGCAAAACGTTCCCTGGCCACGGCACCTTCCAGCGTGTGCATCAGGCCACTGCTCTTTGAAGCACCCAAGGCCTGGCGCTACATGATGCCCACAGTGGAGGTGTGTGCGGTTGTGTGTTTTTTGATTTTAGGACCCCCAGCAATGGAGTTCGGTGTTTTTGTTGTTTGATGTTTTTTGGTTTTGCTTCAACACCACCAAAAAATGGGGGGCAAAGAAAAAACAAACAACGACCAACTTGACCACATATACGGCAGAATGGGATATCCGAAGCTGACAGGCAAGCGAGCCGGCTGCACGCAACACACCAAATCCATCATGGACGTTTCGCCTCGCACATTTCACCCGGCGAAGCATACGCTGGGAGACGCGCATGGAGCCAATAAGTAAACTCCGCAAGAACGAGCCTTTTTCGGCGCACGGCCAAGCCAAAAAAGTCGTTCTTTGATCTTGTTTTCTTTCTTTGGCGGGGGGGGGGGGGGGATGTTTTGTTCTGCGCAGAAATGGCAACTCCGCCGGATGATCGTCTCCCGTACCGTACGATGGAATTTGGGGGGGAGGGGGGGGTTTGGATACACCTGTTCAGCGATAAGATCAAGTGTCAAGTGCGGGGAAGGATACCTATTGGCCGATCGAAAATATGCCTGTGGCTTTAAATAACGCACCAGTCGTTTCTGTGTGAAGTTCGTGAACTCCCTGATTTCCTCCCCTCTTGGGTTGTATCAGCCTCTGGGTAATTTACTCTGAGCCAAGGTCATGGTGTCGAATCTGCTGCTGTCCACGGGCTTCTCCTTCTTCTTTTCTGCAACCCGCGAGATCTCCTGTCTCTGCTGCATTGCCTCGCCAATGCTGAAGGATCGCAGGGCAGGCCACAGGGAGAGCCGTCCATGTCAATGGCCACTCGCATTGCGCAAAGTGCCTCGAACGCCTTCGAACTCCAGGCGCGCTCTGTGCTAGTGAAATATTCGGGTGGCAGGTGTTTGAGACGCTCTGGCCGATCCAACTGCACCAACAGGTTCAAGAAGCTAAAAGAAGGTCCTGGAACCTTCTCGTCTGTCACGGCCGCATGAGAGACGCGGTCGCATGTGAGCAGTGGACCAAGTCCACCAGACTGTTGCCTGAAGCGGCGCAACTCCAGGCACCGGTGGCCACCTTTCAGGCCTCGCAACGCATAGTGTACATGCTCACATGCTATCTGCTCTCTCGAAACCAAAGCACGGGCATGCCCAGTCTCGAAAGAACTTCTTGCAGTCTTCAAAGCTGAACGCAGCAAGGTTCTTATGCTCCAACTGTGTATCACAGTTGGCTTTCGATTCCATACCACCGGCGCAGTGCGGAATGACCGGCACCAAGCCCGCAATTTGGCTGGCAAGCACTGCAAAAGCCCCCGGACAAGAAGTAGTGCGGCCATGACTTGCTCCAAAACTATTTTTGCTCCAAGAAATACTCTGTTTCCATGGCTGGCATCAGCTCCCATCCGGCACCAGTGCCGCCGTTGAAGTTCAGCCCTACGCGAGATATTGCCTACGATTGGAAGCTTTGGTTCCGCTTTAGCAAGCGTTCCACCTCGAAGCCTCAACGTGACTTGCCACGCTCATGGCATGCTCCAGCAGCGGGCTGTCTCCAACCTGAAAAACGATGGCATACTCCAGCAGCGGGCTTTGAACCTGAAAAACATCACACCTACGTATGTCAAGGTCTCCTCCCGGCCGATCTCTGGGCCACCCTGCGCTGCTGCTCGGTCCTCGTGGCTCACAGAAACAAGCAGGAGCTCCAGCTGAGTCGCATCAAAACCCGGCAGCAAAATGGTTCACCCAATAATCGTGTAAAGAACTAAAACAGGCCGCCGCACCCCATGAAAAGGCTGGGAGTGTCCCTTACCCTCCAAGTACCCGGGTTTGATTGTGACTCAGCTGTTTACGCGCTGGCTTGGGCTGGGGAGGTAGGCTTGTACACCAATGTCACTTACATTCACGGCTGAAAGGGCGCCTCGAGCAAGGCGCAAGGAACCAACATTTTATCATGATACGTGCCCAAAAGGCGGGTCGTTGCTAGGAGACTAGAGGGTTCATTGCCCAACTCATTTCAGTCGGCAACCAAATGAGGTCTACTGCAGACAGACCTAGCAAACAGTGAGATAAGCCATCTATGACAGAAAGAGCCGAACCTGTTGGAGAAGGTTCAAGATCCATTTGCTGCTGCGGTCTCAACCATCATATTCCCCTTTGCTAGAACATGGAACCCCCAAAATGACCCCATTTCTAGAGGAAACTCCTGTTAGCCCCACCCTCCAAAGGGGTCCCTCCGATTAGCAAAAACGGCCTTCCCGAGCTCCAGCCAGGCCGCTTCGTCGTGAGACTTCCGGCCTACGTGCTTGTGGGGTCTGGAAAAGAAAGACACCTCAGGTTGACCACAGCTCCATGCTGTCCGTAGCCCCTTGGGGACCCGGAAAAAGCAACTTTATGGAACTCTACTACACCGAAATCGGAAAAACAGCGGTCAACAAGTGTGTGTTTGTTTGTTTCCGCTTTGCAACTGAGTGTTGTTCAGCAACCATTGCCCTGTGACACAGAGGCACAGACGGGTGCAATGGCTCAAAAAGTGTGAGCCAATAGCTCAAACTGCCTGCCAAAACCGGACTCACCCGCCCCCTAGTTTCTCATGCTTCACTTAAACAGAACGCTTGGCTGTTTCACTTGCGGCCACCCTGATTCGTCAACAGGTTATTCATTCACAAGCTCTGATTGTCTGAAATTCAAGTTCCGGGTGATCAACATTGGAGAAACATGAGCGCCAACTCCTTGAATTGGGATGTCGAGCGCGGCTCCTTACGTGCCGAAAACTTCTCAGGAACCTCGGAAGTGTCCAGCATGAAGCCAACGAAGTGTAAACAACTGATCCATGGGGGACCTTTCAAATGTGTCGTAGGCGGATTTACAGGCCTACATCGGCCTCCACTTAGGAAATCTTTCCTGCAAGAACCAGGGCTTCAATCCCCTAAACCAATCCACGCCATGCTCTGCGCAATCTGAAGCCAAAGGCAACAGGGCTCCAAAAAGCCTGGTTTCTTCGGGTGCCAACCTGCTTTTGCTGGGTTTCTTGAGGGAATCCCCCCCCCAGGCCCACAAAAGCACATGTGCCCAACCATGGGTGAAGGTTCTGGTCCTCCAACCTGCTGCAGCCCTCTAACCTGATCTGTGTTTTTGATTTCTGGCTCCCTCCAAAGTGTTTTCCCAAAAAAATTGCCAGCACCCCACGGATTCAAACATTTTTTAACCCAACCCACCAGCTCCTCCCCCCCCCACCCCCCAAAAAATACAAGAACATATATTGAGCGCAGTAGTTGAACCCATGATTTTAAAAAAAATAATTTCTCAAAATAGTCCATAAAATATTAAATAAGGTTAATACATTATTCATATTCAGTAACCTTATCGAATTCCTTGAAAATAATTTTACTTCATTGAAATATTATATAAGGTTAAGAAGTTATTCTACATATTAACCTTATACAATTTTATGTAAAATATTTATTAATAAAAATAATGTTAATTTTCTTCTGCCTGTTTCATTTCTAAATTTATTTTATGCTTATTTGTTTTAAGATGTTGATAATAACTGTCTTGCCTCATTGAACGATTACAAACATCACAACTTACAATATTCCTTGACCTTTCCTTTTTTGCTCCCTGCCTCTTTATTCTATATTCATCATCTTCTTCATATCTGCTTCGTTGCTCCTCATTGTATTTGTCTTTATTCTTTGCTCTATGATTTACATTATATTCATTACATTTTCTACAACCTAACCTACCTTCTTCAAATTCATGTAATGTTTTTTCCTTATTACATTTATTACATCTGCGACTATTATCTTTGTCTGTTGTATTTTCTGCCATAATCCTTAATATATAATATCTACATTCCTTTAAACCATTTTCTTATAATCCATAGTTTCTATAATCAATATTCCTGGAAACTAAATCTATAAATCCAAATCATAAATCTTACAATAAAATTAAATTGTAAGGTTTATGGGTTAAAATAATAGTCAGGAATATGTCTTCAAATATGTAATCTACATATTTACCTATATCATCTTCATCTATATATTTGATATTGTCTTTTCCTATTATTGAATAAATATATTCCCAGAAAAACAAATTAACTAATAGACATACTTTATATTTAGTGTTGTAGTAATACCATATACTATATTCAGTTACTCTAAATTCGTTCAAGACTTCATTTATTTTATCTTTGTCTAATAAATGCCAGTCAATCCATTCAAACAAATAACGGTATTTTTTGACAAATGCTTTATATGGTTTAATTGCGTTTATTCCTCCAAACCTCCTAATTAAATCTATATTACTAAAGAATTCATCAATTTCATTTTCAAATGACTTTCTGGAAATCTTCTGGTAAAAGTGTATAGGAAATCTTGCTTGGTGTCGCATAAAGAATTTTAACTGTAATTGAAACTTTGTATATCCCTTATCCTTATGTTCTTCAACAAAAAACTTTTCAAGGTCTCTTGTTATACAGCATTGATTGCAATATACATTATATTCACTTATTTTATTACATAGATTGGCGGGTAATAACTTACACAATGTTATATTAACATCATTCTTTGTATTTTTACAGAATTCGCACTTGTTATAGTTAAACAACATTTCACTATATTATATTGAGTCATTATTTCCTTAAGTCATTTTTAGCGAAGTACATGAGATATTTTTTGTTTTTGTATTTCTATAAGTCGTTCATATCCTCTGACCACTCCGTCAAAACTAAACACATAATTTACAGAACTTTCACCTGCTAATTCACAAGTTTTTATTAATTCATTAAAATCTTTTTTCAACTGCGTCTCATCATGCTCTAATTCAAGGCATGATTTAAACCCTTCATAAAAGTCTTTCTTGTTAGTTTTAAAGTATTTAACATCTAGCAAAGCATATTTATCTCTTTCATCTTCATAGTGTTCTTTTACCTTTCTCATTTCTTTTATTAATTCTATTCGTTCTTTTATTTCTGCGTGTATCTTCATTACTACATTAAGTCATCATCTCTTTAATTCTCCAGTGATGATGACTATGTCATCATATTATTCCATTTTCAATAGAATAATGACCATATGCTAAACTATCACCTGTATTAGTCCAGTATCTTTTATTTTCATAACTATTCAAACAAATTTTTGTTGTTCTAATACTATAAATTTTATGGTTTTTACTTCTAATACTATTGAATGGTTTATGTATAACTTCATTAGTTTGTAAAACCTTATCATATTCTTTATATGTCAGTTGCCTCCTCACTATGTGCTTTGCTGTGCCCTTGCATTTCTTATGTTCCTCCTCTTCCCCTAGTATTTTGAATGAGTAGCATTTTGGTCGTAGTGCTATGAAATCTGTTATGATTTTTCCGTGAGTTTCATCCTTAAATTTACCCAACGTCTTTTTATTAGTAGTATCATAGCATTTATGATAAATAGGATAATCTGAAAAATCCATTTCATCTTTAATATCATGAAGATCTTTATAAATGTCATCAGTCTTAGTATGAAATACAAAACTATCAGTGTCAGTATAAACCATTCTAATATTATCTCCGTATTTAGGTTTCATAACATCATAACAAAACTTATACATATGTTGCTTACTCAAATCTAAAATACTCATTCCAATGAATATAGGTTTATCTAATTTCAATTGTGCTTTTTGTTTCTCAACTCCTACTAAATTATCGCTGATAATATGACTATGTTTAAATGATGGATTATTAACACATTTCATAAATCTTGTTTCATCACTCACTATTTCAAAATCTAAGTGTTTCCTTTTGTCTTCCATCGTTTTTCCGAACACGGCATTATTCATTAATTTGTAAACATCTTTCTCAAAATCATTGTTGGCATTCTTTCTTTTCTCAGTGTTAAATTCAATGTAAGGTTTTAATATCTCTTTCTGACTGAATTTTATTGCTCTGTGTATTTTCTTTAGTTTCAATCCGTGTTCTAAATAAAACTGTAAAGTTCTAATATGGACTACATACTTTTCTTTGTCTTTTAAATTCAATATTAATTTATTTGTGTTTTCATCTTTAGGTTTTTTCTTATTCAGTATTTCATAAATTTCAACTTGTTTAACTGATAACATATCTGCTTTAACATTCATAATTTCAGGTGCCATTGGATAGTCATTGTGTAAATCGTGTAGTTCTCTAGGGTATTCTAAATCAACTTCTAAGATGTATCCAGTATTACCATTAGCATAGTTTAAAATATCATCTTCTGTTATTTTAGTATCCCACTTTAAATTTTTGTATGGCAGTTTTTGTATCATTGCTAATCCATATAAGTTATTAGCATCAAAATAGTTAATATAACTACTTTCTTTGCTTTCATCAAAATCATCGCCCATATAAATATTATTTGCCTCTACTTTCTTACAGGCAGTCTGTGTCATCCCACCACGAAGTCCGGTCTCTATCATTTCATACATATCTTGGTCATAAACTAAATCTATTTCAACACCAGTTAATTTTAACATAGCATCAAAAGCAAAATTAGGCAGTGTGTAATAATATACTGGATCTAAACCGTAATCTTGAATACATACATCTCTAAAATTTTCAAAAATATCAGTTAATAATAAAACATCTGTTTTCAAATACAAATCGTGATATTCACCCATGTTTTTAATCTTAAAGTGTTTCCATATTACTTTTGCTTTTTCATAATCTTCATCCGTTATATTATCCTCACTTAACCTACTGTAAAACATACCTTTAGTTGGTAAACTTTCATCTTCAAACTTTTCCATTGAATTCATATAGTCATACGGATAAACTCCTTTCTCTGTTAATAAGTCCAAACATTTTTCACTTTTAATAATATCATTATTTTTACTAAATCTGAAATTGTTCTGCCAGTTGTCTTTTATTATCCATTTTCTTTTATCTTTATCATCTGTGTTGTCATATTTTGTCAATGATACTAATTTATCTAAAGAAGCAGTTATAAAACTAAAACTGTCCTTAACACTTAAACAATCAAAACCGATATTAATAAACTTTTCACTGTTCTGTGCTATTACATCTATTTTCTTCTGATTACTTAACTTATCAGCATTTTGAATAATTAAATGTCCATCATAATTTTTCATATTATGAAAAAACACTGGTATTTTAAAGTATTTATGACAAAAGTTTAAATTACAAATGCTATGAGCACAACCCCTATATTTACCTGTGAAATGGCAATGGTCGCGAACCTTCTTATATTTCTCTGCTTCCTTTTCATTCTTATAATCATATCTAAATTTATCACCACAAATAAAACAATGAGTTGCATTTTTAAAGTCTTTCTTATTTTCATCACTCATACCAATTTCTTTATTTTCTTTCATTTTGTCTTTAATGTCTTCTCTTATCTCATTAATTTTACTACAAAAAACATTAACGGCATCACCTCCTCGATATAAATATTCATAATTAGAACCATCAACTGAATTAACCATATTCAACATAAAACCACAGGGTTTATGTTCTTGATAATTGTAAGTTTTAATACTTTCATCTGTTGGTTTATCAACTTCCTCAGTTAAACATTCAAAGTCAGCATAAATAACAAATGGACACCTTAACTTTTTAAAGTGATGCTTGAATTTCATTTTTTCTTCTGGTTTAGGCATTTTTATTTGTGGACCTTCAACTTCCATACAACCCTTGTCATAGTGTTTCTTTAGGAGTTCGGGAGTTCCAAACCCATTTTGACAATATTTACAGAAAAACGAAGCACTACAAAATTTACTTTTCTGGCTGTTAATAAGTCTGCTCATATGCTTAATATAGGCATAATGACTAGCACCTCCCACATCAATTCTTAACAAATCAATATGACAAGAAGCATCCTTATTTTTCAGTGCTCTATGTTTAACTATTTGCTCTTTAACTTCATCAATTACAAAAACATTAATGGACACCTTAGGGTTTTGTTCTTCAAACTTATCAATATCATCATTATTCACAGGATAATTTATTCCATCAAAGTTCAAGTCGCTTTCCACTTTTTTATAATGATAAAAATATTCTGGATGCTTATTTTCATAGATTTTATGATAAGCACATTCAACACAATATTTAAAACACTTTTCATCTTTATTTTGAATATTAATACATGCTCTTTTGGACTTTACCCATTTTGGTAGTTCAATATATTGTCCTGCTCTTGTAGGGTTGTATTTGTTATACATAGTGTGGATGCTTTCAACTTTGACTATCATCAATCCAGATTGATACAGTGCCATTTCTCAAATTCTAGTTTCAATGTCTGGCTTCATATTGTTCAATGCTTTTCTCAAATCATCTTCATTATTTATGGTATATGACCTTGTCTTTGGACTAACTAATTGCTCTTCTTCAAATATATTATGTACTCTTAATGATACGACAGCGTTTAATTTCATACCCTTATGTTCTTTTAAATATTCACTTAGTTTATCAAACTGGTAAACAAAATAAGTCAATCCATTTAAACCTTTCAAATTGATGTTAGAAATGGTGTAGGCATTGGCATATGCTCTAAAAGCGCTTCTTTCCTCTGTTATTGTTGCTTTCTTCTTGATTGCGTGTTTTAAGACTGTTCTTGTTCCTACTTTTTCTTTTGTTTGGTTTGCTTTGTATTCATTAGTTTTCTTTACGCTTTCAAGTTGTTTGATGAGTTTTTTGCTTAATGGTTTATCAGCGTTGTATCTGTATTGATTGTTTCCTATGATTATTGTTTTTAATTGTTTACCTTTTTTATTTAATTTATATTGCCCTACATTGTTTTTTAGAATGTATTTAACGATTTTAGTATTTTCATCCGGCGCTAAATTTCTATTCATATTAATAAGTATATATTTATTAATATAAATATCTCCTTAAGTCAAAATCAAATTTATAATTTCTATGAAGTAAAGCAATTACTCATTTACTAAAAGCAATTCGTGACGTAGATAATGTCTGCTTAAACCTTCTAAAATATAATATTTTTGTAGTGTCATATCTCTCTCTATTTTTTCAACTTTAAATTTTCTGTCAGACCATTTTGAAATTGTTTCCTTGCGTGTGGAGTAGTTTCCTTTTCCCTTCTTATATATCTTCACTCTATCTGAAACCTGTATCTTAGGGTATTTCCTCATGTGCTTCTGCTTTAATGTTAGATTTGCCTTTACATTTATTCTATTTTCATCCTTGTGTGCTTCAATAGGTCTCATTCCATTTGATGAGTGTATAGTATCATTATATTTTTTCAGTGTTGGTTTTAACATATCAGTCCATTTTCCCTTTGTAAAATTCATTCTATCACTTATTCCCTTTTTCATCGTCCTAATAAATCTCTCTCCTATATTCGCATGTGTCATTGTTTTCTTTTGACTTATGCCTAGACTATCTAAATATTTTTGACATCCGAGTAAAATGCTCCGTCATCATCACTATAAATTTCAATCGGTTCACCCATAATTTTAAAACTTTCTTTCAATGCTTTTAAAACATTTGGACTTGCTCGCTCAGGCATTGGAACAACATTACCTAATTTACTGAAAGCATCAATTACAATTAAAGCATATCTTTCTTCACCTTCTTTCTTAAATATGTTCATATCCATAATATCTATTTGAAATTCTGCTCTGGCATAAGGCACTAAGAAACTATTATATTTTTGATATGGTTTAATTTGTTTATTAGGTTGTTTCTTCAACCAATAACCCACTTCTTTTACAGTAAATGATGCATCTGTCTCATTTGCTTGTTTGTATAAACTTTGCTTTGAACCATACCCTCGCTCCAAATCGTAAAATAAATTACTTAATATTTCATCTTTTGTAAGTTTACTCAGTATAATACTGATTAGTCTTTATTAATTCTATTTAATAAAAAATTATCACATTATTTCTCTTGCTTTTTGACACTTTCTAGATTTCTCATGTCTTTTGATGTTTGAAGAATTACTCATCGTTTTTCCACACATATTGCAGGTGTAAGGATGGTTCTGCTTTTCTTGAAAATATTTACTCTGGTATGCTTGTTTTTTTGTTTTATTTAATCTCTCTTCCTCACTTGATGTTGGTATTACATCAGCATCTGAACTATCATAATGTCTTTGAATGTCTGCTCCAAACCTGCTATTCATATATATCATACTCATAAAACTGCTATACTCATCATCATCAAGAGTGTTTAAATAATAATTGTCTCTTATATCATTAGAATGTCTGCTGTAGAAAGGCATTACTATCTTATTATATTAAAGTGATATTCCCTTAAGTCTATTTTGTTAAAATATCTATTAATAATAATTACAAAGTAATTATCAATATTAACTAGATTTTTCTTTACTACTGCTTGACGGTTGCTCTTCTTCATTTTCACTTTCAGCATCAGTAGGAATAGGCATGTCGGTTGGCGGTGCTATTTCATAATTAGCATTTTCTTCTGACGATGATGAATTAACAGTATGTGTTGAAGAACTATTAACAGTGATAGGCGGAGAACTATGAACACTAACAGGGGGAGAAGTGTTTAACTCAACTTCTTCACTAACATTTGTATTGAACATATTCATTATGGCAGTTGCTATATCGTATGATGTTACTAATGAAATCATTGTAAAATTAACTAATAACTCTGAACCTTGAATTGTAGTTAATGTAGTGTGATATGTTAAATGTGCTACTATTTGTCCTATACTAAAACCTGACCTCAACATAAATTCTATAATCCTCATCAACATAAAAAATGTCTTTCTATATTTATCAATATCATCATCCTTTTTATCATCATCATCATCGTCGTCATCATATAAATCAGGGTCATATGTAAATGCTTCTGCTTCTGCTTCTGCCTTGGTTATCATTTTGCTTTTGAAAAACTCTTTGAAGAACCACCTAATAGCTTTGTCATATCATCAAAATTATAGGTGTGCGTTGCCTTATCATATGGCAGGTCTGTTTGCGTTGCCTTGTTTTCTTTGTTAAGCGTTTGTGTTGCCTTGTCTGCCATCATAACTTCTGCGTTCATATATCTTTCTTTATTTTTATAATTCATTAAATCCATTTCATCAAAATCAAAATTATTCAATAACATATCTTTCTTGTATTTCTTCAATATAACTGTTGTTTTTATTTTGCTTGTGATTGTTTGTTTAAGCATTTCATCAAAAGTAGGGCGTTTCCTGAATTCGTGCTTGTGGTTGTTAATCATTTTATATAATTATTGATAAATTATATACATGATTTATTTAAACCTCTGATGCTTTACCTTTTCCTTTCATAACTCTCCAATCTCCCATTCGTTTTCTTAGCAGTTCATCATTTACCCTTGTTGTCCATTTTCCACTGTCTATTAGTTCCTCCACCAGTCTAAGTAAATAAGCTCTACCTGTTTCACCTCTACCTTTTCCTTTCTTCTTTTTTTTGTTATATTCCTTTTCTTGTTCTTCAGTAAACATTCCTCTTAAATGTAATTGAAATAATAAATCTTCTTCCTGAACGTTCGTTGTTTGTTTCCAGTGTTTCATATCAGTTGAATAATCAATGGTTTCCTTGCTTCTTCTTGATGGTTCTGCTGGGACTGTGGATGAACTGTCAGCGCTGTCCATTTTTTGCTCTCTTCGTTTTTCTGCTTCTTTATCTTCGCCAATAAATCGCTTCAATTTCAATCTTACTCTCGCTTTTTGTAAATTTGAAACTCCTTTTGGTTCAGGACTGTCTTTATCTTCATCAATAAATCGTTTCAATTGCAATCTTGCTCTTTCTTTCTCTAAATTTGAAAATATTTTTGATTCAGGACTGTCTTTATCTTCATCAATAAATCGTTTCAATTGCAATCTTGCTCTTGCTTTCTGTAAATTTGAAACTCTTTTTGGTTGTAAATCTTCCAATGGTGGTAAGTCTTCAGTATCGCTTGATTTTGCAGTTACCATTGACTGGATACTTGGTCTTCTCCCCTCTTGTCCTTCTAATTGTCTTGCTCGTTGTGCTCGTTGGTGTAGGTCTGCTATTTGTTCGCTACTAACTCTTTTTGAAACTTGACTGATTTGTCGTTCGTGTTGTTCCTCTGCATCATCCATTGAGGCACTTAGTGTTTGTATTGAACCGTCTCTTAAACCATCCGTTTCATCATCTCTCGATATATCAAAATGTTCTGTTTGATTTTTCCCATCTAACATTTTTTGAAAGCGTTGTTGTCTCAAATCTAGTGTATTATTATCGTACACTGTTCCCAATGGACTGTCACGAAAATAATAAGCGTTTCTGTCTATTACATCTCTGATATTCTTATTTTTGTATTCTTCCTTTGTAATTTCCTTTATCAGTTCATTATGAGACGGTCTTAATCTCAATTGTGATTTTAGCGTTTTCATCTGTTCATTGTCTAATCTCATTAGTATATTAAATTAATTAGAGTATAATTTATTAATCTAATTAATCTAATTAGTTTAATCAAAATTAAAATCCTTTCTTAATTGATTGATTATTCCTTTCTTCTTCTTAATAATTTCTGAATATGATTTACCTGTTTCACTTGATGGGTGATGTCTCAACTTTTCACCTTCCAACCTTTGAATTTCATTAAAATACGCCTGCGCTTCATTGATTTATATTTCTTCTTCTTTTTGGGTTTATTTGTTTCAAAAACTGCTTTTCTATCAATAACATCACTGATATTCGGTTTGTCTTTATTTTGCGGTTCCGTTATTCTATTTACAACGTTGTCATAAATTTCTCTACGACGCATAAGCAATTGTTTCTTATCAATAATCGTTATATAAAAATAATTGGATTATAAATATATTTATCAAATAATTTTATTTGCTAAATTATTAATTTTCTGTTTATTTTTATTATCTCTCTCTACCTTCATATTAATGTAACGGTCTTTTGCAGTTTCAAATACTTTATTAGCAGTTGTTTCTAAATGTTTTTCAATCGTTCTTCAACTCTTCTTTCTATTTCTTTTTCATCAACTTTTGGTAAATTATCCTTCACTCTATTACAGACATCATCTTTAAACTCTTCTGCTTGTTGTGGATGCATAATTTTTCTTCGGACAACTTTGTTAGGGTCTGGTTCTTTTTTAACTGGTATTCCATTGCAGTTATGACGATATTTGAAAGTGTATTTTGTTAAATATTTTTTACATTTTGGACATTCCACTTTTTCAGTTGAGTATGTTTTAGATTTTAATTCTTGCTTTGGTGGTTCGTCTATTATTATCTGGTGTATTGTCTTTATTATTTTCTTCATTTATAATATTATTAGTTTCTACTTCTTTACTTTCTTCATTAATAATAGGTTCTTCTTTAATTTCTTCTACTTCCTTAGGTGCTTCATTATTTTCACTGCCTACGTCTATAATTTCAATATTTTTAACCATATAATTAGTATATAATAAATATATATATTAAAATATTTGAATATAATTAGTATATAATAAATATTTATACAAAAATATTTAATATATGCTTTTCTAACCTTCAAAAAATGTTAAACTAAAACTACTTGTTGTTCCATTCATATTTAAAACTCTACCCGATGCATCAGTAAATCTAAAATGAAGTCTATTCAATGAACGCGTACTAACATCATTAGCATCATTTAAAATTAGTTCATTATCATATATGAGGTTGCCGAATGATGTTAAAACTGGTACTTTCTTTATTATTGATGAAGTACCAAAACTACATAACTGGTTTCCGTTACTTAATTCATTACAATGAATATAAATATTTTTAACAGGTAAAAATGATATAAATCCACTAACAAACGGGTCTGCAGTAGTATTTATTTTTTCGGTAGTATTTCCTAAAATGTCATTAATACTATTAGGATAATCTCTATCATAATCAACACCAAAACTATAATTAGTTTGTAATTCTTTATCTGTATGGATTACAAAAAAGTAAGAAATATAATTACAACTTATAGTTATATTATTTGTTTTTTATTGAATAACTACAAGTAAAAAAGTTACTGTTTCCATCGGTCCCATTGGTTGCAGTGTTCAATTTATTTTGTAATTCGGTTGCTAATTCACTACCTACATAACTACCTTTATCAGGTGCTACAATAAAATAATATACTGGTGCTCCTATTAATATCCCTCCTAATGTTAAATATAATCTGTTATGTAAATTATCTTCAATTGGATAAAATGAATTAGCGATAGATACTTCGTGACAAATCATTTTAGTATTTGGTCCGCATTCTTGTTGCTCTCTTAAATTAATAACAAAATCTGATGTAGATTGACTGTCATTTAAATCACGATAAGCACTGTTGATATATATTTTACGAAATCTCATTATATTAATTAAATAGAAATTTTATAATTTAATTATATATGAAAAATAAATATAAATATTATTTAAAAGAAGGAAAATTAAAATCATACAATCCGCTTCATCAAGGTCATAGTGAAATGTATAGAAAAATAATTAATGAAATTCAACAAGAAAAATCATTATTCAAACCTAAATATAATAATAATTTATCTGACACAGAAGGATTAAGCAAAGCATATACAAATGGTAAAGGTTATTATTTGGATAATAATAAACTATATGTTGCTGGGACATTTGGTAAGTCTAATATTAAATCAAATACTAATGATATTTTAAGTGATATTACAATTCCATTTGGTTTAAGTTTATTCAGTGAAAGGTATAGAGATATTAGCGATATACTTGATGAAAACCATAATATTAGTGAAGTTATTTCACATTCATTGGGTAGTAGTGCGAGTGCTAAATATTTAAAAGAAAATCCTGATAGAAATATTAGATTAACTACTTACGGTGCTCCTTTTATTTCAATGTCAAACAAAAACAATGACAACTACACAAGCATACGAAATTTTGGAGATATAGTCAGTAGTTTGGATAGAGGCAGTATACCATCAAATAGAGGAGGTTTTAACCCATTAACAAATCATCAACACTCATTATATGGTGATACTGGCAAGGACGTATCAAGAAGCATTGAACCTGTAAAGGAAATTTTGTAGTCTTATATATAATGCCTAATAATGATATAAAAAACACTATAAATCCTAAAAAGAAAGTCAGTTATGATGACATTAAAAAGATTGTAGAAGATGAACGCGACCCTAATTATAAGGTTGAGAATAATAATAATAAAAATAAATCTAAAAAACTATTAAATAAAAATTATAAAAAAGAAGTTATAGATTATTCACACTTTAAAATAAATTAATTTAATAATACAATAATATAATATTTTCTATTATTAAATATATAAAGATGGAAACTCTGGAAATAGATGATGTCCTTGTAGAGAAGAACCTTCGCTTTAAATTAAAAGATGGCGGTTCTTATGTTCGGTCAAAAGAAAGTAAAAACTTTTACCCGTCGTCGGTTTCAACATATACCGCCGATACCAACTCTGTAATTAGATTTAATATTACTGGACCACCTAACCAATGGTTGTCCTTACCATCTCTATTATTAGGATTTACTCTAAACAACACTGATAAAACAACAAATCACGAACTTAGACCAATTGACACAGCCGGTTTCTTTGATAGGGTGCGTGTGTTAATGGGTGATGTCATTGTATGCGATTTAAATTCTCTTTCTCGTGCGAGTGCAATGAAAGATGTATTAAAATCATCAGAAGAAAAACGAATTGATGAAGCATTGGGTTTTGGAAATAGTCTACTCAATCACGATGGACGGTTTTTAGTTTGTAATGCTACTGGAACTTCTACTACCCAAGCAGTAACTAGAAATGTAACCAATGGTAATTATAGAGGAATTAAAGCAGGTAAAAGTGCCAATGTCTATTTTGATTTAAACTTAAAATGTTTCAAGACTTGTGAAAACTGGATACCTTTATCTTATTGTCCCATCACGATTGAATTATATTTAACAACTGATGTATTAAAACCAATTGTTAATAGAACAGGACTTTTTACTGATACAAATACGAGTATAGAGTGGTCTGTGACCAAGCCATTATTCAAAGGCAACGCTTATACGATCGATGATAGTCTATATGCCGAATATTCAAAAAATTTTAGAAACTGGTTCTCTCCCTATTACTTTTGAAACTGAAACCCTACAAGAACAAACAGCATCAACATCAACTGAAATATTCACAACTATTGTCCGCAATGTATCTAAATTAAATAAACTGTTTATTTCTTTTTCAAATACCACACCAAAAATCCATACAGGAGGATATGGAGAACTGTTAAAAGAATATCTACGTATGTATCACCCGTTAGGTGTTGTATCACTTGATAAAGGTTTTTATGACCCCGAATATGATCTGTCTGCTTCTTTGATAATTGGTAATCAAGTTATTCCGAGTCAAGAAATTCAAGGTGTTCGTGAAGCATATGTCCATTTGATGCATTGTGCTGACAAACCCATGTTAGTTAGTGCAGAAGATTATAGGTCTCACGCTTTTATGTTCGGTTTTAATTTGCAGAAACTCGAATCGGCAAATTATACTGGGATGAATTTAAAAAATAACTCAAATATGGTTGTGAAAATAAAGGCGATGGAAAGTTCAACATTGTATAATAACAATTACATGGCAGAGAGACTTTACATGCTAATGGTGCACGAATGTATCCTTGAAATCCGTTCAAATTCTGTAACATTTTATGATTAAATAAAAAATATGATATTATTAATTTTCTAATTAATAATATAATATTATGAGCAAAAACTTAATGAATATCTTTGATATTACAGCAAATAGAATTAGACAAGTAAAAGATGGAGCTGTCAATGATATAGAAGATCTTTACGCGAGTAAATCTGACATTCAAACAGTATTAGATAGTAAAGCAGACCAAGCAGACACCTATACAAAGGAGCAAATAAATGCTAATTTTTATGATATAACTGAAACATATGACAAAACAGAAATTAATGTATTATCAAATAATATTAGTTCAATTTCTTTTTTAATAGGTAATCTGACAATAACTTCAAATACAAATTTTAATAATATTTCATCAAATACAAATTTAATAAATAATTTAAATGCTACTATGACAACTATTTTTAATAACATTAGTTCTAATTCTAATTTAATTAATACAAATATTAATAACATTTCTTCAAATACTACTTTAATAAATACAAATATTAATAATACTTCATCAAATACACATTTAATAAATAATTTGAATTCTACTATGACATTTAATTTTAATAATATTAGTTCCAATTCTAATTTAATAACAGGATTAAATAATACAGTAAATTCACATATTACTGCAATTTTAGATTTACAGAATGGAGGTTCATTTAATGAAGCAGATTATTATAATAAAATAACAACTAATAATTTATTATCAAATAAGTTAAATACATCAGTATTAAATAATACATTAATACATAATATAACAACTACTGCAACTTTCAAAATAGCAGAATTTGGAAATTATAATAATTTCTTTGAAATGTATAATAACTATTTTGATAGTTATGTTTATGGAAGTTTGACTGGTTCAACAATGTTTTTAAACCAGCGAGGTTTTGGAGATGTAGAAATTAATAATTCTTCAACTTTTCAAAATGATAAAATAATATTAAATCATAATACTACAATATTAAGTAATTTACAAGTATCGGGTTTATTTTCTTGTTCATCTATTTTAGATAAAACTGGTTCTGATGCTAGATATGTTTTACAATCAGATGGATTAAGTGGACTAATAACAGGAAATACAAATACAATTAATTCAATAATTACTAGTAATAATTCACAGGATACATCATTAGGACAAAAGTTAGATAAGATAGGTACTAACGCACAATCAGTAGCAGGTGCTATTAACTTTAGCGATAATGCAACTTTACACAGTAATTTAAATATGTTGACTACTGGTTCTATAATATGTAATAAGTTTAGTACTACACCTTCGCCTAATTTAGGATTACAAATGACATTTCAAATGTTTAATCGTGAATTTAATATTAATAGAGATGGTAGAATGTGGATGAGTAGCGCAGGAGGTCAATGGGAAACTCAAATAGGAGATGCTAATGTTGGAAGAGTTTGGGTTAAGGATAGATTTGGTTTAGGTGCTGTTGGTGTTAATGGTTATGTTTTAAACTGTGCCGGAAAATCGAGATTTACTGATGCAGTTGATTTTATAGGAACTGACAAGGCATTAAATCTTAACAATGGTTCATATTTGAATTTTAATAATAATGGTTCAATACGAAGATATACTCCTGATGCTATAGAAGGTTTATATATGTCTCATGATGATTTTGTTGCCATTAGCGTTGGTGATATTACTAATGCCAGTAATCAATATATGATGTGTGATGGATTAGTGAATAAAACTATTTTTAGTAAGCCTATAGATGTGTTAGGGAATATTTTTACGAATGCTGATGTTAATTGTGATAATGTTAATATTGCTACTGATGGTAAATTAACAATTGATACAAATTGTGAATTATATAGATATGTTAGTGCTTTTTCATCTTTTGATATGAGGAATAGTGATGCTAATTATTCAATTAGATTTATTTGTGGAGACCCCGCAGTTCAATCTAACATAGTCGGGGCAGTTAATATTACTAGCGGATGGACTTTTAACACTTCTACTGCTGATGTAATGGGTAATTTATTTGCTGATGATATTTATGTTAAAACTAATGGAGCATTAAGAAGTAATCATATAGCACCTAATGGTGGAACATTAGTAACTGTTGATACTAATATGGCAATACAAAACGCTTATTTAGCAACTAATACCATTCAATCATTTGATTTAACAACGGTTTCATTTTTGAATAATATTTCAATGACTACTGGAACAGATCTAAAGATGGGAACAAGTGAAATATCAACTTATTACGATGGAACTAGTTTATCTACAATTGATGTAATATTTAGAACATCAAATACAGCGTTTAGAGTTGCTGATAGTTCTACTACCCCTTCTGTTTTATTATCTATTGATAAGACATTTGGAACAACAGTAAATACTGAAAGTTTTACAAATAATGCTCCATCGACTTTGAATGAAAATGTAACAGTTGCGGGAACGAAACAAATGTTATGTAATTTAATTGAACCATCAACAGGAACTAATATAGATTCAACAGCAACAACAGTAACCATCAACGGAACGTTTGTTGATTCATCTGATTCAAGATTGAAATATGATATAGACAATGTCAAATCTAATTGTATGAATATTATTAAGAAATTTAAACCGAAGAAGTTTAAGAGACACGATAGAAATGATAACGGTAAAACTCATATAGGATATATAGCAGATGAAGTATTAAAAGCAATTCCTAAAGAATTTGAAAATGTTGTTAGCAAAGACAGAGAGTATTTAGGATTAAATTATTTAGTTTTACCCGTGCTAGTTCATAAAGCAGTATTAGAATTAAATGATAAAGTAGATAAACTTGAAAAAGAAATTAAGGAATTGAAAAAAGAAAAATCTAAATAAATAATTAAATATAAATATATAAATAAATAAATGCTTAATGAATATATATAGATATATGGACATTGACAGGAAAGTTAAAATAAAAGCATTATTTCAAAATAGTAGTATGAGAGAAAAAATATGTTATTGTGGTTGTATAATTACTAAGTTAAATAAAGATGAATTTACATTAGATAAATGTAATAAGAAAGAATGTAATTTTAGTCATTCTAAATTTGATGAATATATTAAAGAATTAAAAAAAGAAAGAAGACAAGAAAGATTTGACAGAAATATAGATAGATATGGTAAAATATTAACTCCTATTGCTTGGGGATTGTTATGGCCCATTTTAGTTCCTTTGAATATTTATTATTGTATTATAATCTAAATAATAAAAATCTAAATAATAATATATAATGGGTATTGGTCAAAGTAAAAACGATGAAAATAACAGTATGGAAGACATTAAGAATTTAAGAGTAGATGAAAAAACAAGAGCAGATACTTTAATCATTAAATCTATTCAAGAATGTGTAACGAGAATAGAAAAATTAGAAAAAGAAAAACAAACAAAGTTTCGTTATGCTATTCCAAAAGTAGATTTATGCAACTGGTCATTATTCTAAATTAATAATATTAAAAATTATTAATATTATTAATTATTGTTCTGGGGTTTCTTCTGTTTGTTGTATTGAGTTTAGATGTGCTTGGTGTTTTCTCCTTGTTATATGTCTTGGTAGGTTATGGTTCAATAACTTTTGACCACATTCACAAACAATTTCTTCTTTCGTATTATTATACCAGTTTTTCATCATTAGCTTTACTTCTTCCTTATGTTCTTCTCTATATTTTTTACATTGTATTGAGTTGTTCTCCTTCCCTCCGTGATTATGATATTTGTCTTTCCTCGCTTCCTTAATTTCATCCTTTTTTAACCAGTATCTTTCTCTTGCATTTTCTTTCATTTTATCACTAAACTTTTCGTATTTTGCTTTGTCTCTTTCTTTGTATTTGTCAGGATTTTGTTTTCTGTCTTCCTTTTTCCACTCACTATACTTTTCTGCTTGTTCTAATCTGTCTTCATCTGTTGCTATTGGATTTATTTGATTTAAAGTCGCTTTTAGTTGTTCTTTATATTTTCTTTCTTTCATTGATGCTTCTAAACGGTTTTCACATTTCAAATTAGTTATTAAAACCATTTCAAAATTAATCCATCCTCCATTTTCACGAATAAATCGATATACATATTGATTGTAGTTTTTACCGTTTTCTTTCTCAATATTATTTTTATGAGCACATTTTCGTTTAACAAAATTTGTAGTATGTCCAACATAACAGTCTTTGATACTTAATTTTTTACAAACAATTTTATAAAAATGAGTATTAGAATAGTCCATAACCTTTTTTGGTATTATAAAAGATTATATAAGATTTATTCTTTAAACATTATTGATTAGTTATTTTCAAATATTGTGAAAAGTTTTTCATAAAGATACGGTCAGGGTTCTTTTCTAAAAGGTTAATATATAAAAAACTATGCGGTTCATCAGTGGCAGTTTCATATATTTTATAAATTAATTTCTTGCTTTCGTGTAAATTATCGCTTCTAACAATTGCTGATAATTCATCTTGTAATATTTCTATCTCTTTGTAGTTTCTAACTTTATAATAAAACAAATGACTTATATTTACTCTAATAATTGGTGGCACAGTTGATGATTTTTGAAGACTGACAAGCGTTGATATTCCACTATGACGTCCCCTACAGAAAAAAGAATTTAACAATTTGTTATTTCTTGTTATTGCTGGGTTATCAGATACATCATCCAAAATTACCAAAATATTAAATAATGTCTTCGTTCCTTGTTTTTTCTGGTATTCAATTATTTTATTTTGAGTTTCTATAACTCTTTCTAAATCTTCAACATTGAACTCATCCCACCAACACGGTTCTTTATCATTATCTACTTTCAAACCTTCCTTAATGTATTTTTTAACAGGCAACCAAATACTATCCAAATTTACTGATGGGGACCAGATAAAAATTCTTTCATATGCTCCTCTATAAATATCAAGTATCATTGATACAAGTAGCGTGCTCTTTCCAGAGCCTGACGGGCCCACAATCATAGCTCTCATCGGCAATTTAGGGACGACCTCGTGCTTGCTTTGCTTAAAGTCATATTTGATTTCATCAATTGGTTTTACATCAGGCATAATAAAATAATATTAAAGATATTTAGAAAATAATTTAATATTATTTATTGTATGAAAGCATTGCTATGATATGAATGGTGTCCATCGTAGTAGAACAGGCTCTTTCATCAACTTCAATCAATAAGCATTGAAGATAATTAGTTTTGTGTCTTGCTCGCGTGTGCAATGAAAACCCAAGTGCTGTGCCCCACCAATATTCTATTATGCATGAAAATAGTAAGATCAAACAATTATTTTTAATAATTATTTCATCTTATTATTTATATGACTATTATCCATTGCAGTTGTGGTAAAACTTATGATGACAAATATTTATTTAAACATCTAAAGTCAAAACATCATCATAAATTTGTGGAATATAGATGGAATAAAGACGATACAATGAAAAAACTGTACAACTGTAGGAAAAATAACTTTTTTCCTAGAGTTCTAGAACTTGAAAGAACTTATCAAGTTCCATCAAGTTGTGCAAGGAAAAGAAAGACAGAAATGAAAAAATAATTTATCGTATTATTTAATATGGAAAGGAGTTATTCAGATTATATTGATATAATAGATGAAGTAGAGAATATAGAACAAGTGATAATAACTGACAATAAAATTAAAAAATGCTGTTTTTATTCATTAGAATTAATAAGATTAGGAATACAATATATCAAAAATAAAAATGTAAATATTAATATAAATGGGAAAAAAGAAAAACAAAAAGAATAAAACAGATACTACAGTTTCTTCAACAGATGAAGACAAAGAAGAAGAAATTGTTAAAGAAACAGCACTAACCGAGTTTGAGTGTCCTATGTGTAAAAATATGTTAGAATTAAAAAACGAACTGGAAATACAAAGGAAGGGAAATTGCAAATGTTCTTGTGTGCCATTAGGGTTTAAAATAACTAAAAATGATAAGAAAATGAATATTGATAAAACCAAGGACAGTATCAATCTGGAAACAGATGCACATAATATTTCTATCAAATTTGGAAATGAGGCAACAATGTCAGATAATGGAGATAACGAAACTCAGGAAACTATTAAACAAATGATGAAAATTTAGTATTTAAAGAGTAGATTTTACATTAAATCAATTTTATAAATAAATAAATATTTAAATAATTATCTAATTATTTGTATAATCATAATGCCAACTATGAATGGGCAAGATCATAGAATTATATTTTTTGACAATGAAGAAATTAAAGACCTATTCAATGGTGATGAAAACTTTTCTAAACAATTGAGCGAAGAATATTTTTATTGGTTTGATGCTAAATTCAAGGATACATATTTTATGAAAGGTACAACTAAACCAGATAAAATTGTTAAAATATTGAAATTTTATGAACTCACAAATGACAAGGAAGGTTTAATAAAAATGAAAAATAAAATTGGTGAAAGACTCTTAGAATATAATTTATTTACATATGTAACATTATATTATTTAGGTAAACTGTATGATAAAACGCATAAATAAATATTTAAATAAATAATTATATAAATAAATATATAGAAATGTCTGAAGTTGAGAATGATGCTATTGCTGAACTATCCAAGAAAATAATGACAGTTAGTAAAAATGTTAAACTGTTGTGCGAGATGATAAAAACTATTGACCAGAAACTTGATGCAAAGGCAAACGAACCAAAAGATAGCAATGAAGAGAAGGAAAAGGTTGACAAAATCTTTGAAAAGAAACAAATAGGAAGGCCGTCTGGCAGTTTTCAAGATAAGCAAAAGCAATATATGGACATGTTAAATAAGAACAAAATTAAATCTCCAAAAACAGAAACTATTGAATTTTATAAACTGTTTATCAACGAAGAAGGAAAATACGAATTAATATAATAAATATCTAAATAATTCTAATAATATGAATTTATTAGAATTATTTTCAGGCAGTGGTTCTGGGGATAATTATGTAATACATAAACAGGAAGATTTATACAAAATACCTGCTGAATTGATTTGAGAGATTTTGACGAGTTTGACGGACTAAGGAAACGAGTTTGGGGTTGGGATGGGGCATCCCCAAAAGCTGGGATGGGGCATCCCCAAACAATGAAATTTTGGGATGGGGCATCCCCAAACAATGAAATTTTGGGATGGGCATCCCCAAACAATGAAATTTTGGGATGGGGCATCCCCAAAAGCTGGGATGGATGAAAAATGACAAGTTGATATTTATTTAACCCATAAACCTTACAATAAAAAACATTGTAAGATTTATGATTGAAAATTATGGGGATTTTATATTTTGGGATTTTGGGAATTTAGTTTCATTTAATATTGATTATAGGAATTTCTTAAAATGTATTTAAAGGTTTAATGACATTGTATTATAAGAACTATGGAAGGAAACATTTGTGTTTTAATTAAAGGTACAATGTATGAAGGAATTTTGGAAAACGGTTCATTCAAAACTGATAATGGAAAATTATGTAGAAACTGTGGTAGAATGAAACTATTTGACGAATTTAATAAAGAGAATAAACAATGCAAACAATGTTCAGAAAACAAAAGAAATAACCGAATTAAACATAAGGATAGATACAATGAGGAGCATAGAAAAAGATATAAAGAAGATGATGAATATAGAAATAAAACACTTGAAAGTAATAGAACATGGAACAGTATAAAAATTCAGTGTGTTATTTGTGACTGCTATTTTTCTCAATGTTCAAAAAAGCAACATCTTAAAACAAATAAGCATAAAAGAAATTTAGAAATGAAACAGGCAGAAGAAAATTAACATTATTTTTATTAATAAATATTTTACATAAAATTGTATAAGGTTAATATGTAGAATAACTTCTTAACCTTATATAATATTTCAATGAAGTAAAATTATTTTCAAGGAATTCGATAAGGTTACTGAATATGAATAATGTATTAACCTTATTTAATATTTTATGGACTATTTTGAGAAATTATTTTTTTAAAATCATGGGTTCAACTACTGCGCTCAATATATGTTCTTGCATTTTTTCCCCCACCCCCCCAGACCGACGGCCCCACCCCCCCCCGTGACGAGAGAAGTCGAACCTCGCGGAAGACCTCCGCCGTGGCGGCGCAGACCGCCAGCATGGAGGCGAGGTCCACCAGGCCTCCCATGGCCCCGTCTGCCCAAAAGACGGGGCCAAAGGAAAGACAACCAAAAGACGGGGCTTTGGAAAACCACAAAAACCAAAGGGTGGCGAAAGGGTTCCAGGATTACCCTAAAAACAAAAGGGTCAAAGGACACTTCCGGAAGGTTTCGAGTTAGTGGAAATCCAGTGACCTCGTTTTCGGGCACCGCCAAAAAAGGATTTTGGTGTTCAACTTTGGGGGCACTGGATTTCCCAACATCGGCAGTTGATCAATTTCCTGGTGGTTTCCCTTCGAAATCGCGACTTTTGGAGGCTCCCACCAGGGACATGGAGGAAACACTGTCGAAATTCTGGCTTGGTTTCGGATTTCAACTTTGGTTTCCCGACAAAAGACACAAAAACACGGGTCCGAAAAGGCTACCCTGAAAAAAGCAACACACCCTTTTCAGATTTGGAGCCGGGTGTTTTGAGGGACTCAGAGGCTGCCTCCGTATTGACCAGCAGACGGGTCTCAACCCTCCCAGCATTCCTGCAACATGCGCCCGGACTATGCTCCAAAGGTATGCTCGAGGCTCGCAAGTGTGTGCTTTCTGTACGGATCTGGTGAGGTGTTCAACTTGTGGCTTTCCTCACCAAAAATGGGTACCCTCAAAATACGAGGCCAACCCATATGTCCAACCTTAGAACATCACCCCTAACAAGGAAACTTGTGTGTGTGTGTGTGTCTGTCTGTGTTTGCAATCTGCAAGAAAAATGATGTGAAGAAATGGCACCCAAACGTAAATATGGGGACCCCTTCGTGAATGCCCTTTCATATACGGGGCAAAAGAGAAATCACCAGTTTTTCCAGGGCGTTCCGATCAAGCGCGGTTGGTGAACGGGAACATATTTAGGGCACTGCTCTGGGCATCCACCGTGCCTAAGGACAGGTTTTATGGATTGGTGTGTCCGAAAAGCAGCTAGAGGGTCCGGAAATGCATCAAGCAACCACGAATAAGCAGGCTTCCTTTTGGGGGCTGTTGCGCTGAAGAATGGGGTCGTTGGGCCGCTTGCTCTCGGAGACGAGTCCCAAGTTTCAACCCCTAGATTGGTGGGTTGCCGATTGGTGGTGTGGGGCGTAACGCCAGTTCCTTTCGAAACCACGCCACCAATGAGGGGTAAGGTGAAACTTGGATGTTTTCTTGGGTTCCATGTCAATCCGAGCGTTTCCAGAATCCCTGTGAAGCAATGCCAATGACACGCTGGAACTGAACAAGGGCAAGAGCCATCCCTAGGTCCAACTGGCTTTGCCACGTTCCGAGGAATGCATCCTATTCAAATATGAACGAAACCTCCTGTAAATATAATACATTGCAGGTCTTATATTCCCGCAATGAGTGATAGCGCTTGTGTTAAAGGGAAACCCAAACTCAGTTGCCAAAGGACCCAGAAAACCAAAGGTTGGTTTCCCTTTTTGGACCAAAGGGTGCGGATTTATCGGTTGTTCGTGTTTATTCTCTTTATTCAATTGTTTCGCTTTTCGTGTGGGAAAGCAAAATGCTGCAAATGGCAGTATGTTGGCTTGTTTAGGCTTAGTTAACAGGGCTCCCGAAAAAAAGTTGGGGGGGCGGCAGCCCCCATGTTCGCAAAAGTGATGATTCAGCAACGTGTGTGTGTGTGTGACATCGAACTTGACAATGGGCCCGCGGCTCCCCGACACTTCTCGGGTCTCGGGTCTCGGGTCTCGGGTCTCGGGTCTCGGGTCTCGGGTCTCGGGTCTCGGGTCTCGGGTCTCGGATCTCGGGTCTCGGGTCTCGGGTCTCGGGTCTCGGGGTCTCGGGTCTCGGGTCTCGGGCCTCGGGTCTCGGATCTCGGGTCTCGGGTCTCGGGTCTCGGGTCTCGGGTCTCGGATCTCGGGTCTCGGGTCTTGGTCTCGGGTCTCGGGTCTCGGGGTCTCGGGTCTCGGGTCTCGGGCCTCGGGTCTCGGATCTCGGGTCTCGGGTCTCGGATCTCGGGTCTCGGGTCTCGGGTCTCGGGTCTCGCATCTCGGGTCTCGGGTCTCGGGTTTCGGTCTCGGGTCTCGGGTCTTGGATCTCGGGTCTCGGGTCTCGGGTCCCGGGTCTCGGGTCTCAGGGTCTCGGGTCTCGGGTCTTGGATCTCGGGTCTCGGGTCTCGGGTGTGTCTTGGAATCTCGGGTCTCGGGTCTCGGGTCTCGGGTCTTGGGTCTTGAGTCTCGGATCTCGGGTCTCGGGTCTCGGTTCTCGGGTCTCGGGGTCTCGGGTCTGGGGTCTCGGATCTCTGGTCTCGGGTCTCGGGTCTCGGGTCTCGGATCTCGGATCTTGGGTCTCGGGTCTCGGGTCGATCTCGGATCTCGGGTCTCGGGTCTCGGGTCTCGGGTCTCGGGTCTCGGGTCTCGGGTCTCGGGGTCTTGGGTCTCGGGTCTCGGGTCTCGGCCGGGTCTCGGATCTTGGTCTCGGGCTTCGGGTCACGAATCTCGAATCTAGGGCGCACGTAAGCAGGCGTGCTTTCCATTTGGCGGGCGCAGTGCTGAGCGGGCGCACGTGAGAGGCATGTGTACAGTGCTGAGCGGGTGCACGTGAGGGTCGTGCTTACCATTTGGCAGGCGTGGGCGCAGTGCTGTGCAGGTGAGCGGGTGCGCTCACCATTTGGCAAGCATGTGTGCGTTGCTGAGCGGGTGCACGTGAGCGGGCGCGCTTGTCTTTTGGTAGCAGAGCCTCAGCAGAGCGAGCGGGCGCAGCTGAGCGGGCGTGTTTGCCATTTGCCAGCCAACAACAACAATATAGGGTTTGGGGTTTGGGTTTCGGTTGTCCGGCCAGCCACAATACTTAAGAGTTTTAGGTGCGGGTTTCAGTTTTCGACTTTCCAGCCAACAACAAGGTGCCGCGCGGTGGACGCGCCCTGTGTTTTTTACCAGTCGATTGGCCAACACCGAAACTCAAAACCTGCGTTTTTCATTGATTCATGTCAATAAAGTCACAAAAAAAGCTCTTTTTACGTTTTTAACGTTGATCAGAACAAAACAAAGCCTTGCACAGGCAGATGCTGCCCTTTTTCCCTTCCTGGTCTTCATCTTCACTTGGCCTTCCAGCAAATCTTTGCCATCTCAGACGACAAAGCCCGGGTGCGCTTGAGCGGGTGGTCTTACCATGTGCCTGGCATGGGCACAGTGCTGAGCTGGTGCACTTGAGCTGGTATTCTTACCATTTGCCTGGCATGCAGTTCTAAGGGAGTGCGCTTGAGCGGGTGTTCTTTCCATGTGCCTGGCAAGGATACAGTGCTGAGAGGGCGCACTTGAGCGGGTGTTCTTACCATGTGCCTGGCATGGAAACAGTGCTGAGCGAGCGGGTGTTCTTACAATGTGCGTGCCTGGCAAGGATAGAGTGGTGAGCGGGTGCGCTTGAGCCTTATCATGGACACAGTGCTGAGCGGGTGCGCTTGAGCGGGTGTTCTAACCATGTGCCTGGCATGGATACAGTGCTAAGCGGGTGCACTTGAACGGGTGTTCTTACCATGTCCCTGGCATGGATTCAGTGCTCAGCCTGTGCACTTGAACGGGTGTTCTTACCATGTGCCTGGCATGGATACAGTGCTAAGCGGGTGCACTTGAATGGGTGTTCTTACCATGTGCCTTGCACGCATGCAGTGCTAAGCGGGTGCACTTGAACGGGTGTTCTTACCATGTCCCTGGCAGGGATACAGTGCTAAGCGGCCTGGCATGGATACAGTGCTAAGCGGGTGCGCTTGAACGGGTGTTCTTACCATGTGCCTGGCATGGATACAGTGCTACGCGGGTGCACTTGAACGGGTGTTCTTACCGTGTGCCTGGCATGGATACAGTGCTAAGCGGGTGCTCGGGTCTCGGGTCTCGGGTCTCGGGTTTCGGGTCTCGGGGTCTCGGGTCTCGGGTCTCGGGGTCTCGGGTCTCGGATCTTGGGACTCGGAGTCTCGGGTCTCGGGTCTCGGGGTCTCGGATCTCGGGTCTCGGGGTCTCGGGCTCGGGTCTCGGGTCTCGGGTCTCGGGGTCTCGGGTCTCGGGTGCCGGGTGTCGGGTCTTGGGGTTTCGGGTGGGTCTCGGGTCTCGGGTCTCGGGTCTCGCATCTCGGGTCTCGGATCTTGGGACTCGGAGTCTCGGGTCTCGGGTCTCGGGACTCGGAGTCTCGGGTCTCGGGTCTCGGGGTCTCGGGTCTCGGGTCTCGGGTCTCGGGGTCTCGGGTCTCGGGTATCGGGGCCTCGGGTCTCGGATCTTGGGACTCGGAGTCTTGGGTCTCGGGTCTCGGGTCTCGGGGTCTCTGGTCTCGGGTCTCGGGTCTCGGGTCTCGGGTCTCGGGTCGCGCTCGTTGTCAAGTGCGTTCTGGTGTGTGTGTGTGTGTGTGTGTGTGTGTATGTGCTAATTTCTGTAAGAAATCTAAAAGCTAGCGGGGAGGTTTGGGGGGCGGCAGCCCCCCTATGATACTCGAAGAAGCGAACATTCAACAGGGTGCTTTAATCTCTGAAAAAAAACAAGGCGGGGGGTTGAGGGGGGCGCAGCCCCGCCCCATGATGTTCGAAGAAGTACACACAAAAACAGACAGACAGACAGACAGACAGACAGACAGACAGACAGACAGGCTGGCTGGCTGGCTGGCTGGCTGGCTGGCTGACTGACTGACTGACTGACTGACTGACAAAAACAAAACTTGCCGGAGAGGAATTGGTGATGCTGCCAAAGCCAGAAGGCCGCAGGAACCAATGAAAGGCTGCAAAAGCAAAAAAACACCTGCCGAAGAGGCACTGGGAAAGCAGAGGAGTCGAACAGCCAAAGCTGAAAAGGCCCCAAAAGCCGCATAAACCAACGAAAAAGCGGCAAAAGCCAAAAAGCCACCTGCTGCAGCGAAAGCAGAGGATGCAAAAAGCCGAGCCAAAAAAGCCACCAAAAGCCGCCATAAACCCATGTGAGGAGCTGGTAATGCAGAGGATGCGAAAAGCCAAGAAGCGAAGCCAAATAGCCATGAAGCCAACCATCCCTCAAAAATACTCCTCCAAAGACAAAATGTCTGAGGCCCCGGCACAGTCTCGATGCAACCTGCAGCGACACGGCCTGGCACATTTTGGTTCGACTGGAGCCCCCGCCCCAAGACTGCCTTGTTCCAATTGCCAAAACCCGAAGTCCGCTCCTCGCGCGAGAAGATGGCTTCTGCCCACATGCGAGCCATGGCGCAGGCGCGAACTCGGCGCGGGCTCGCAACGCTGCGAGGTGAGTTCTCCCGAAGGCTGAGGGCGTTCGTTTCAGTGGCAAAGTTCCGGTTCTCAAGTTGGGTGGATCTTTGGATCCTTTGGATCTCGGGATCAAGATCCAAGTTACCGCCCATTTCCTGGGAGTTCTATGTGAAGCTCTGTTCAAATGCCTTGGCGCCAAAAACTCTTCGCGCTAGCCCCTTGCTTCGGTCATGTCCGATTGGCTCCCAATTCACCTCGCACGAAGCTGGGGCCGAGGCGGCAAAAATTGGCAAATCTGGAGTTGCTCCCTCATTCACCTGGAACCCAGAAACACCGTGCTTTTTTTGAGGAATCTCTTTTTGGGGGGGCCCAGTTTTTGTTGGGTGACCTGTGAATTTGCAGCAACCCTTTGCTCCAGTTTCCAGCTTCCTGAGGCCCTTTTTGCCTGTTTTTGGTAGTGTGCTCAGAGGGTAGTCCCGACAAGCACCGACTCATGTGGCTGTGGGTCAAAAATAGGTACCCAAAATGGAATCCTGGTAAATGGAAACATGGACAAGAGCCTGCGGTCCCCTGGTGGTTTGATTTTGACCCATAACCATGTGCGGAGTTTCAAGTTCCAGTCACACACTGCAGACGACCTCCGGCTCCCATTCAAGAACCGGAAATCGCAAGTCCGGCAAGGCCCAAACCAGTGTGCGGTTGTTTTGGGTTGGTGAATACGCGCCTGGGTGCTCCGGGCAAGCGAAAAAGAAACCCACGAGAGTCTAAATTGGGGGCGGGGGTGGGGGGAGGGGAAGGGGGGGAACGCAACTGACGCTCTCAGCACTTTCCGCAGCGACACAAGTCTTTGGCCTCTGAGGCAAAGTGAATTCGGGCTGATGCACGAGGCTTGAGAGCTACCAACCACAGTACCACCAAAAAGGGCTTCACTATTTTGAGAAACCTCCATATGTTCTTCCAGATTCGTGGTTCTCCCTAAAGTGACGAAAACAAACATTCACCACGCAGCCACTGACGCTGTCTTATTGCAAGTTGGGACCCCAATCAGTACCTTTGAGAAGCAATCGCGTGCAACCGCATTGGGATTCGTGTTCTCTAACGGCCATCAAACGGTCCTTGGGCGGACTGGGACTCTCCTTGCACTCACATGATGTGGCAAAGCTTGCCTTGGCGGATGGAGAACCGATGGCCGATGCCCATGCGGGGGGGGGGGGGGAAGGGAATAAAAAACAGGAAACGCCTTGCCTTGGAAGGGAACCCAAAACCATCCAAAGTCCTTCTGGACACAATCCTGCACCCCTTTAAAACAATAGGAACTCATTGTTTGTTGATGTTTGCAGGGGAATCATCATCACAGGATTTCGTAGGTGGTGCGAAATGGATTTCGCAACCATTTATAGTGTGGGAAAGAGCGAAAAAAGGCACACGTTTGGGAAGTCCAATTTTCGGGAGGAGGCTCCCATGGCGTGGCATCCCCGCAAACCCTGATGCCCATCGCTTTAGCTCGGCGTCCGGCGTGCTGTCCTTGTGTCCCTAACTAAACCAACCCAAAAAGGCACATGGGTCACATGGACCATCAGGCACCTCCTTTCCAGCTCTCCCTGGGCCTCCGGCCTGCGCTTTTGGAGCTGGGGTCCACGTAGCTGTACACCCAAGACCTCAACGCCTGCCCGGGCCCCAAATCAGTCGTCGAAACCTGGTATTAAAAGTGGGACATGGTCTACACCGAACCATGTTTTGAACTTTGTGAAGGCGGCGAAGGCACCCATGTCTCGTTGTGAGTATCCCTAGTTTTGAAGACCTAAGAGCCTCGAAGGGCACGGGTGGGCACCTTCGAGAGGGCCTTGACAGAGCAGCTTTCTGTTTACCGGAGCATGCATCCCTACATCCAAAAAATAAACACATATAACCATATATATAAACACCTTGAATATTTGGGGGCTAGCTGACGAGCCGTATGCCCATAACCTGCGCCATCTCAGAACTGTGACTCCATGTCACTGCAAATCGTGGCGCAAAAACAACACATCCATCTCCAAATGGGGGGTCCCCCAAAATGGGTGGTTTCCGGTTGATTCCCCAAAGGACCAACATCAAGCGAATTATAAGACAAACCATTAGCCTTTAGTGTGGCTTCAGACGAAAAACATCCCTTCAACAATGAACTGTTGAGGCTCATGCGATGCGGGTCCCATGCCACTCTCCAATGGCCCACAGACCACCAGTCTGAAATCATTTGATTGGGATGTATGATTTCTTCAAACATCTTTGTGGACCTCCAAAATTGGAGATGTGGCTGTTGTTTTGGAATGGGGACCCCTCCAATATGGAGTTCGGTCCTCCTGTTGGCTTGCCTTTAAAACCCCAAAAGACATGCACCCGCAAAAACTGCTCTGACCATCTCCCAGTTTCCTTTTGAACCAGCCCAGCAAAACGTAGGCGGTGCCTCGTAGCCTTGCTTCAGTCCGGGCCTCGCTTTTGCCAAGCGCGGCGGCAATGTCTCACGACTAAGGCGATTAATGTAACCCCCCCTGCGCCGCACCTACCCACCAATTCATTCTGAAATGTCCAACGAATGAGTAACCCCCCGCCTCCGCCAATTCATTCAGACAAAATCCACAAATTCACGGCAGGAAACCAGGAAACAAAGGCTTCTCGCCTGACCCTCCATGAAGCTCCTTTTGCGAATCGTTTCAGAAAAGGGACACCCAACCCCAGTTTTGCCCCCCAATGCCTGGCAAATGCTCCTTTAAGTGATCCTAGCAGTTTTGAGGCACAGGCGTTTCTCCGGTTTAGCGACCCATGGACAAGAACCTCCGCACCAAAAAAATGCGCTTCGGCGAAGATGAACCTGACACCTTGAAGTGACTCCCCAAAACAAGCATCAAAGCAGTTGAAAACCTAGCGGAGAATCGCCTTCCAAAGGTTTGCTGTCTATTGCTGTTGGTTTGCTGTCGGCTTACTGTCTTGTCTTCCCTGTTTGCTGTCAGTTTGCTTTGCTTCATGCTGGCTATTTGTTGCATCCGGAGACAGAGACAGGGACATGTTTTCCCAAATGGTCCAACATCAGGCTCTTTTCAAAAAAAAGAAGAAAAAGAACGATGGCCGCTGTTTTCGTCTTCGTTTGGTAATTCAGTGCATCCTAATGTTGACCCCGGATGAATAATGAAACCCCTGTCTATTATTTTTTTTGGGGGGGGTGATCCCCTGCACAAGTGATCTGAATCCCCGCTAATACCATTTGGACACCCTGAAGAAACCGGGATTCTGCTTCCAGGGTCAACCTTACGCCACCATCTCGGCCTCCCCGCACTTTCCTCACGGGGCTCAGAGCGGTGTCCAGGCGTCGGAAACTCTCCTGCGGAAGGTGCTCCCTCCGCTTTTTTCAGGGGGGGGCACCCAAAAAATTGGATTTTCCGGTTCCTTTGGTTTCCACCTAAAAAGCCGCCCACGACATCTGGGTGTCTTTTTTCAGGCCCGAAATTGGATTTGCTCGGTTTCCCTTTTAAAACAAAAAGGAAAGAAAGGGTACCCTCCAGAAAAGGACACACCCATACTTCTCCCTTGAAACATCGCTAGGCAGGAAACTTCCCTGCGGGCCCAAAAGGTGACGTTTAAAAGAAGAGAGATCAACCACTTTGGGGGTTTGCTTTCAAAACACATGGAACCTCCCAAATCTAGAATTTCTGACATCTGGCTATGGGTCAAAATTAAACCACCAGGGGACCGCAGGTGTTGGTCCATGTTTCCATTTACCTAGGTTCCATAATGGGTACCTAATTTTGACCCAGAGCCATCTCCTTTTGCATTTGCAGAGAAAATACGGAGCTCACCCGAAAACCGCACAAAAATGAGATCAACTGCTTGATCCTGCGTCCAAGTGACTCGCTTCTCTGACCTCTTTAAGGGGAGTTTGGGCTCCAAAGAGATTGTCGTCAACAAAGGCTTCCATCTGTGCACCAATCTGGGTGAATTACAATATTTCACCAGCCTGAAATAAGGTGGTTGGGGGGCCATTCCCCACATAAACCACCATTTTTGGGGTGAGGTTGTGTGAGGTCGTTATAATGTACCCAGACCAATTGCGTCCGATTTCTTGGCCGACCGACATGCCTGAGTCCAGGAGCTCATCATGTACCTCTCGCGTCACGCGATCCAAGGCACGATCCAAGGCACCATATCATTCAATTGCGAGCGCTCTTGATTCACTTCAACTCCTTTTCTAAAAAACCTCAAACATATTGATAACATGTCGATGTTATCTTATTATTGATTTTTAAGTTTAACTTATCATACTTATTTTCCACATGTTTCAACCTTGCCTGTTCGTTCAAGCGTGCTGGCTGCTCCAATTCCCCAGCTCCCCAACCAGCTCCAAAGCAAGCAACCTCGCCGAATTCATTCGCCGGCCGTGTCCAGAGACCGGGCCTCATCATCATGCAGTTCCAGAAAAGGATCACGGACACGGGCGCGCAAAGCATAAAAAAGACCTCAAGACAGCGTCTGCCGTCTGCCCCGAAAAGAAAAACATCTGCAGTTAGAGGGCCCCCAGCCCCAAGCCCCCGCAACCTTTCCGCTCCCTGAAACCTGCCCCGAACCCCAAAGCTTCAGCTGGGGAAAACATCGCAGGTTTCTCAGGGAGTCCAAAGCAAAACCTCCGGGGTGAAGGTGCAGACCTCTTCCAACAGCTTGAGTCAATGGCGATGTCTCAAAACCTGAGAGACTCAACCATGAATGAACGGAACTCAACCATGGAAACAACCATGAATGAACGGAACTCACCATGTGCGTGTTTTCCCGCGGGGCCTACCTTTTTTGGATGAACTGGACCATAAATCGACCATGAGCCAGCGCCATGACTATTTTCCGGCTTCGGAATTTTGGCATAAGCTCGGCACGCCCACCAGCATGATGAGACCCAGAGCCACCTCGATATCTGCCCGTGCACGCATCACCTGCGGGTCTGCCAGTCCAATCAGCCCTGACCCGGAAAAAATTGCCAGCGCTGGTCACTCCTGTCCTTACAAGGAGCTCTTTTAGTCATTCTCTGACATATGGACATATTTCAATGAGGACGCACAAACTGAAGTGGGGGAGGTTGATCATGGCAAATAGGTAGCTTGGCGCATGTGCTCCATCTAGGTCCTTTGACACAAGAAACATGGGAGGGAATGACAGCGTATGTCGAATGCTCAAATTCTCTAGATTCTCAGATGAACCTCAGGGCAGGTGGGCGTGTCCGTTCCAAACACTGTACCTCATGGAAGGTTAACAAGATGTTGATCCTTGGAGATCTTTGGCAGAAAAAGCTTCGGGTGTGAACATCCACCCAAGGGTCAGCTCAGAGGCCCGAGACAGGCAGCCAGGGCGCGAGTACCGACAAATGGTACATAGTGCCCGGACCCTGTCTCATATTTAGTCTACCCTGTCAAATGTACGCCTATTTATTATTATATACATATATATATATATATATAAATATGGTCACCCCCCCCCCAGGGCCTACCTTTCTACTTTTTGCATGAAAGATATTTATTTGCAGATGTTCAGTGTCCACTTGGTTTGCAGATGCCTTGCAGAAAGCACTGTAATTTACTGTGTTTTTGTGCAATTGTTGATATTGTCTCAGATGTGCTTTCTGTACTTGATGCAAAACAGGATTCGAGAAAGCAACAAACACGAAAACAGAAAGCGTTTTCAGATGCAACTTTGTCAGTAGTGAAATCACTGTTATTTGCAGTGTTTTTTAAAGACAACTGCAAAAACACACCTTTTTTGACGTTTTTTGATGGTTTCAGCCTCAAAACCTGCACAGGCTCAAAAATGCAAAACAACCAAACCTGGAAGCTCCAAAACCTGCACAGGCTCAAAAAAAAGCAAAACATGCAAAACCCAGCACTTCAAAATGTACAAAACCCTCTTCTTCTTTTAAGGACAGGGGGTGTGAGCATATATACGCAAGAAGTGTGCTGTTGCTGCATTTTTTTTGTGGGTGACAAGTCATGTTGAGTAACAACAGCATAGAGTTTATAAACTTTCAAGACAGTCTATAAACCATGTCAAGGGTTTGACGGTTTCCTTGCAACAAGGGCAGGGGGGGGGAGGGGGGGGGAGGGGGGGGTACTGAGAAGTCTTTACAAAGTTGGCTGAGTCACACCTCACTGCTAAGACTTCCAACCAACCACCCCCCCCCCCCCTCCCAAAATTTCCAACCACCCCCCCCCCCTCCTTCAACGATACCATGAACACTTCGTAGGGTGTTGTTGCCTTGATGCGGGAAACTCGTCAAACACTCAATAAGGTTTATAAACTTTTCTGAAAGTTTATAAACCTTCTGTAGGCTTATTGCGTAGCAAGTGGAAACTATTGTTTGGGAAGAAAAGGACACTCATTTGAGGCCTTGTTTGATGTGGTTTGGGCATGTGGTCCTAAAAGGTTGATGATTGTGTGTGTGTGTCATCACTGCTGCACTGTTATATCAAAGGCTGTCCTGTAAGCATCTGACTTATCAGTAGAGCACTCATTACCTCAATGGCTTGGTTTCTCAATGGCATCAAAGCTGGCCACAGGCTCAAAAAAATGCAAAAACTGCAAAAATCCAGACCAATCAAGCCCTGACCTCTGACTTGCATCTGGGTTTTGCCTTTTTTGCATTTTTTGAGCCTGTGCAGGTTTTGGAGCTTCCAGGTTTGGATTTTTTTGCATTTTTTGAGCCTGTGCAGGTTTTAAGCACCCAAGGCTCCAAAACCTGCACAGGCTCAAACAAATGCAAAAAAACCAAACCTGGAAGCCTCAAAACCTGCACAGGCTCAAAAAAATGCAAAAAATGCAAAAATCCAGACCAATCAAGCCCTGACCTCTGACTTGCATCTGGGTTTTGCATGTTTTGCATTTTTTGAGCCTGTGCAGGTTTTGGAGCTTCCAGGTTTGGTTGTTTTGCATTTTTTTGAGCCTGTGCAGGTTTTGAGCACCCAAGGCTCCAAAACCTGCACAGGCTCAAAAAAATGCAAAAACTGCAAAAATCCAAACCAATCAAGCCCTGACCTCTAACCTGGGGGGGGGGGGGGTGAGCATAAATATATATATATATATATATTTTGGGGGGAGACCTCAGACTCAGTGCAAAGTCGAAAGGCAGAGCGGGATGGCGACAGACGCGAAAAGGCAGCCGGGTATGCGCCAAATTGGGGGAACCCCCAACTGGGTGGGTGTCAACTTGTGGTTCCACGCTAAACCAACCCAAAATGGCGGCCCCTTAAACCAAACACGCCCATAAGAACCGGTCACCACACCCGGGCAAAGACATGTCCAAACAAAATCCCTTTGATATGTTCACTTGTAACATGGGGAGCCAGGATTGATAACCCCCGAATTCATCAAAATCCGCGGGCGCCCCATTTCAGAGGGGGTCCTTCGCTACCCTATTCATCCACCCGAATGGGGCTGCGCAAGACTCCTGTCATCCCGTCCTGCTTGCGGGCAGTTATCGTCGCCAGGGGCGACCAAAAGTCCCTGACCTGCTGCACATACCGCACGCCCTTCTTGCAAAGCAGTGCTGCAGTACTTCCAGCAAACTCCCCCCCCCCCCCAGCAGAGAAACACACCAATAAGGCAAGAGGCACAAACCGACATAGGGCAAGGCATGCCGGCTAATCGCTTTTGGCCCACTGGCAGCAGGCTCCCTTTTTCACTCTCCTTCGCCACGCAGCGCTCCAACCCCCCCTTGTGACGAACACGCATCAGAGGAGGATGGACAGCCACTTGTGCAAATACAGGCACAGGCGCAGCACGAGCACGCCCACCTCGGCAAGCGGCCCTTGAAACTTGAAACCTTCAAAGCTTGCAACAAGCTCAAAGGAACTCAGCTACGTTGGAACTCGTCCGTTGCTATGTGTGCCCCCAAAATCTCCCAAGCGCCCAAACAAAACCCATTGACTTATGCTCTTCAGCCAAATGGCCATCCACACCCATTGACTTTCTACCACCGCAAGCTGATTCCGCCCAAAAGAATCGGGAGCAAAAACGTCGCATGGCCAAAATCCGGGGCACCAGGAGCTGAAGCCACCAAGGCCACGGCTGCAGCAGCACCTGCAAGGTCCAGCTTCGACGGATGCGAAGCCCACGGCTTTGTGGAACTTTGCAGAGAGGCTCCAATTCGAGGTTTTTTTTGGGGGGGGCCTCAAGCCAGGTGTTGAGGCTTCCCAAACACCGATTCCTCAGTTGTCGTTTTGGAGGGCTCGGGTCTTCCATTGAAAGCCCCAGCCTCTGGGAGGGTGATTACCCGGTTTGGGCTTGGGAAAACGAGGGGAACCAGAACAACAAATAGATGGAGGGGGAGGGAGGGGTGCGATTTCTGCTTCAAGACACACCCAAAAAGAGGAGCCCTTGTATAAACCGCCTTAGTGTGGGGCCAACACCTGATTTAAACCATGGTTAAACGCCTGTTTAGGTAGTCTCCTTTCAGCTTCGCTAAGACGAGGACCAGGGTCCAGGTGTAACCCATTTTGCCCCACCCATTTTTTGGAGCCCGTTCCAGACCTCCTAAGCGACCTTTCCTTGTGACTTGTGTCCTTCTTTTTGAGTATGTTCCTCAAAAATCCGCGCTTTTCCTGGTCCGCCACGGAAATTTGAGGTCCGGGCCCGAGTTTGTCTCCAAAATGTGACTTCCCGTTGGCTTCTTTTCAATCCAAACAATTAAGCCCCCCAGCCCCTAGAAAAAAAGAAGCACATAGAAGCACCTGCGTTTCGTGGAACCGGAGATCTCCCACGGAAGTCGAGCATTCGGCCTGCACCCAGGTCTGCAGGCCCCAGGCCATCAGCGCAAGACATCGGCGGTAGGTGGACCGCAGGGAGAAGGCCACTTCGAAGGCCTTCGCTTCGCCGGTTTGGTGGGAACCGCATGGTGAAAGTTGCTTGACTCGTTTGGAACCCCCAGAATTTTTTGGGGCTCGACCTTGACGTGGATGCACAAAATGCGTGGCAGGTGAGGGCTTCTCTTCTCTCTTCTCAGGAAACGGCTTCTTGGGCTGGTGAAAAGGGGTTCCCGAAACTTCCCTAGAGCGTCAGGTCGCCTCACAGCGCGGGTTTGGCCACAAGTGTTTCTCCAACTTCGGGTTTGGGCGACCGTTTTTGGGGTCAAACATCTTGTCACCCAGAAAGTCCAGGTAGCCCGGCAACCCTTGATGGTTCTCAGGCGCTTCCCAGACAGGCATTTGGGATCGCACGACGTTACGAAGCTTCCGGAGCCATAGGATCCTTGCAACCCGAACATCTTCCTTGATGGATCCTTTCCTTAGTCACTCGTCGCTTTTAGTCAGGTTTCCAGTGGCTCCTATGGCTCTGAATCAGTATATTAGGCTGTGGGGTAAAAAAAATATGTACCCAACATGGAACCCTGGTATATGGGCCCAAGCAATATGCTACAGTTGATTCCCCTATTGAATGTGAACCACAAATCACGGGGTCATATCGGGATTTAATGGAGGGACCAGGGGTGCTCGCATTCGAGGCTTGGTTTCTGTAAGGCAGTAAAACGTTCCAACGGGTGTGTTCAACACCAAAAGATGGTTGTGTCCGTTTCCTTCTGGCTGCCCTTTGAAACCAAGCAAACAAGGGTACCAACAATACCAACAAGGGTACCAAGCACACCCGTACGTATCTCACATGGGTTATGTCTTTCTTTAGGGTCGGTGCCCTTGTTTGCGTTGGTTTGAAAGGGAAACCCTATGTCGCGGTATCCACAGTGTGAACGCGGGTGAATTCCTCGACTCCTGGCCTTGGCGCCAAGCTCTCGCTTGAAGGAGTCCCCAGCGTTGCCCAGGTCGATCATCTCCTCTCCTAGCATACGTCAGGGAAGCGGTCGGGCGTGGCTTTTGTGGTCAAATTTGGTGGGCAACTCCGAGTTTGCGGGTGTCCCATCCCATCTTGGGTGACTTCCCGGATATTCCCGGGTATTCAAATTTGTTGGGTGGCTCTTGTCAACCATTTCCGGGGGTCCAAATCCCGAGTTCTTGATTCACACAAACACACAACATATCCAGCGAACAAAAACGATGCCCACGGACACAAAAAGACCTTCGATTCGGATGCTGCACTTGCAGTTAGTCGAGCGCTCAAGGGAAAAGGGCTCAATAACACTTGAGCACAAACAAGCGTCGGCGAAATGTGGGCTTAGGGGGACACCAAAAGGGTTAAAGTCCCTACCAGCGTTGAGCCCACATCCCTGCGACAGCCCCGACGCGAGCTCTCTGCCTCGCTGAAAGCCCAGCTTCACCTCGGCATCGGCCTTTTACCATTGAGTGCAAGTCTTTTGTTTGGAGTCTTTGAAAAGGCCATAAGTCTGCAGATTGTTTTGGAAAGGCCAGAGGTCTACTGAGTGTTTTGGAGTCTTTGAATTGGTGGCTTGAATTCGGATTTCAACCCTGGCTTTTGTACAGGGTGAATCGGAACCCACCCCGTAGTCTGCAAAACCAAGTAGGGGAACATATTTCTGCCACCCTACACTTTGAAGAAGGAAATCCTTCTGGCTTCCTTCTGTTCACGACATGTGACGTCTTAAACAAACCTGGAATTGTGGACACTCGCTTCAATTTGGATATCTGCCAGTTTCTCACGAGAACTAAAGGAACGGCCTCTTGGAACCATGGGAAACAACTAAAAACAGGGCATTCATTGGTCCCTCTCGATGGGGTTCGAAACGGAACCGTCCGTATTTCCTGGTGGCTGCACCAAATCGCTTCGCCCCTACGGGTATCCGAATCGGATTGCATTGGAACAGCCAAGCTGACTACCTCCGTATTAAGCAAAGGCACCCCAAAACAGGGCACCTGTGGGCGGGGATTCCTGGAAGAGCAACCTCGCCTTTTGGCTTAAAACCAGGGGCCTTCCACAAAACCCTCCCACACTGGAAATCATAAAGGAAAACCGAAATCCATCCTGGGGGTTCCCCTAAAAAGAGACACACCAACACCGAATGTATAGAACCAAGGGCGCTTTTGCTGGAGAACCTGGAACCACCTTCCAAAACAAAAAATAGGTATCCCCAACAACGGAACCTCCTTTTGAACCCCTTTGCAGCTCCAAAACCACCCCAGAGCCGATCTCAGCTGTTGCCTTCGAAGGCACGTGCTCCAGGAAGAGATTGTGGTACACCCCGAAGCTGCGGAACTCCAGTGAGTGATCGTGGCCGATGACTGCACCGCTGTAGAAGCCTGGGGAATGCCCCCGGAATTTTCGACGGCCTAACATACCCACGACTTGTTGGGCAGAGAAAAAAGAAAACAACGCTCTTAGGGGCAGGTGGGTGAAAGGGAGGTTGAAAAGCACAATTGAGTGGGAACTTAGAAGGGGAGGAAAACAACTTGTTTGGCTAGGCGGTGCAAAGGAAATCCAAAAGCCAAACTTGAAATCATGAAAAAGGGGTTCCCTGGAAAAGCGCCCTAAATTTCGAAACCCATGGCTGTCCTCTTTCCGCTTTAAAGGCCAGCCAAAGGTTCCTAAGGACAAGCGACACATCCAGTCATGTCAAACCCACTGAAAATGGGTGGGGGCGCACTCGAGGGAAAGCGCTTCTCAACTTCTCGCCTCCTCTCAAGGCTCAAGACTCAATTGGCATCTTGAAAACCAAATCTAAACAAGAACAACATGGCCCTCTCATATTGGCACACTGATTTCGCGCCGAATCATGATTAACATCAGCCTTGGCGGTTCTTGACACTTGTTTCATCATTCATGACATCACCCCGTCATGGTCTGAAGGATGCGGTTGATCCTCGCAAACAAAGACCCGGATGATCAAACATATGTATATATATATATAAGAATAAAACTAAGAAACAAATCAAACCCTCAACTCACTTCCCGGGTTGGCCAGAACAAGTACCCAAACTGTTTATCTAAGCCACTTCCCATGGTCCTCCAAGTGACAGAACTTGTTGTTCACTAGAATGGTCGAACGGAACTCAGGGAGTGAGTTACCTCCATTTGCTTCTTCATCCCATAAAATATGTCCAATTGTGAAATCGATTCCTATCAAAACCAACAGGGGAAAATAAATACAATGAAAATACTCACTTCAGCATATCCGCAAATGTTGCTATACATGCAAAAGCTGATTTCAGGGATCCCCAAGAGGACCAAAGACAAAGTATCATCACGTGCTCGCTAACTATATCCGCTGGCAAAATGCAAAATCGGCAAAGATCAACCTGAGCTCTCCAATTCGAGAGGCCCACGACCTGGCCGTTGAGCCTGGCCACCCAGACTTCCTCCAGCGAGCTGAGATGCTGCTGGAAGGACTCCTGGGGTATCCAACGACTCGCGCGACCACTCCAGCCACAACCCTGGCCACACCAAAAAACTAAACGGAAAAAGAAACCCGGACAGTCGCTCGGTTTCTTTGAGGCAACTTCTTCCGGGCTCGAAGACCCCGGCCCCCCCCCCCACTGGTTTAAAGGGATTCCACAGGGGAAGATATTATTTCCCTATTTTGAGAAACACCCACCGAGACACAATCAGGCTTCCAGAAAAACAACCCTCGGAGTTTGCCAGTCCTGTGCTGAAACCTGCGCCTTCCGTCCGCATGTTTGTTTCTCTGGCCGCTCACGGGAAGTGGCAACCCAAAGCCAACCAGTGTCAAACACGGTGTCCAGAAAGGGACACTGAGACCTGCGACGTGTCCTGTGAGCCTCTTGTCATTCCTGACTAAGCCTTGCTTCGCAGGATTCTTCCAATGTCACTACCCCTGCCACGGCCATCACGACTACTGTGGTACTTAGACATACCCCAAACTCCAACTTTCGATGTGTCCGAGGTTTTAGGCGTGCAATTCAGATGTCCTGCCTCATGCCCCCAGGTGCCTTGTTTCAGGTAGCAGGATTTTGGCTGGGACTCCTTTTTCAGGCACTGCCGTCTTCCTGTGATGTTCAAGCGAATCTTCCAATGGACTCCACGTTGCGTGACCCCGACTTAGCTGTTACCGTGAGGCTTCGCCCACGCGCCGACAGTGGACATGTTAACCAAGGGGGACAACAAAAATCTACTGCGGTTGGTGGTCATCCTAGCTCTGCCCCCTGCAATGACAGTGCTCTAGGCTGGGACTATCCCAATCAACCTGCACTTTTTCGGGAGGGCTTCTATTAGACCGCTGCTTGAAGAAACACCCATCTGAGGGTTCATCGCACCGGGACTTTCGAACTGAAGGGCATTGGCAGGGCTTGTTCCACAGCAAAAACGGACACCCGCTCAAATGTTGGTCGATGTTCAAATGGAAACAAGAAAAAAACGAAAAGGAAAAGGCTCAGTGCTGCAGGGCCTGCAAGATGGGGTGGTTCTGTTTGAGACTAGTCACTTGCCAAAACCCGAGCAGAGAAGGCAAGTAAAATGTTTCCTGGAAATCTCCACACAACCCCGCCGTGGTGTTGTTTGCTTCACCCAAAAGCAGATTAAAAAGGGCACCATACCTCTTTCCCATCGAAGCCAAGATGGAACTCCAGTCCTGGGTGTAGAAGTGGTGGTCCTGGTTGTGGCGCATGGTCTGGCAGAGCAGCTCGTAGCACCGGGGAAGCTCCAGATGCTCAGGACTCTCCAGCTGCACCTCGGAGCCCAGAGTTCGGACTCGGGCCAACCTGTTGGGCGGGAAATGGGTGGAACAAAGGTATGCGGGGGGAGCGGGGGGGAGGGTATGGTTTGATTCCTACAACTTGCGAGTGGGGAAAAGGGACACCCTGCAAACTTTAACGGGATTTACACGGTTTGTGGCTCACTTGACATCTTGAGGGAATCAACATTGCCTCATGTACTGGTCCAGCCAGGAGCCGTTGCAACTTGCTGACAATTCGTGCTTGGGGACTCGAAAACTTCTCAAAGGAAGTATGGCACAAGAACACACGCACACGCACACAAACACACACACACAGACACAGACAGACACAGACAGACACAGACAGACACAGACAGAGACAGACAGAGACAGACACAGACACACACACAGACAGACAAAGATAGACACACACACACAGAAACACACACAGACACACACACACACAGACACACACACACACACAGACACACACACAGACACACACACACAGACACACACACACACAGACACACACACACAGACACACACACAAACACACACACAGACACACACACAGACACACACACAGACACACACACACACAGACACACACACACACACAGACACACACAGACACACACAGACACACACAGAGACACACAGACACACACAGACACACACACACAGACACACACACAGACACACACACAGACACACACAAACACACACACACAGACACACACAGACACACACAGACACACACAGACACAGACACACACACAGACACACACACACACACAGACACACACAGACACACACAAACACACACACAGACACACACAAACACACACACACAGACACACACAGACACACACACAGACACACACAGACACACACACACACACAGACACACACACACACACAGACACACACAGACACACACAGACACACACACACACACAGACACACACAGACACACACAGACACACACAGACACACACAGACACACACAGACACACACAGACACACACAGACACACACAGACACACACAGACACACACACAGACACACACACAGACACACACAGACACACACACACAGACACACACACACAGACACACACACACACAGACACACACACAGACACACACACAGACAGAGACAAACAGACAGAGACACACAGACAGACAGAGACAGACAGAGACAAACAGAGACAGACAGAGACAGACAGAGACAGACAGAGACAGACAGAGACAGACAGAGACAGACAGACACAGACAGACACAGACAGACACAGACAGACACAGACAGACACAGACAGACACAGACAGACACAGACAGACACAGACAGACACAGACAGACACAGACAGAGACAGACAGAGACAGACACAGACACACACACAGACAGACAAAGATAGACACACACACACAGAAACACACACAGACACACACACACACAGACACACACACACACACAGACACACACACAGACACACACACACAGACACACACACACAGACACACACACACAGACACACACACAAACACACACACAGACACACACACAGACACACACACAGACACACACACACAGACACACACACACAGACACACACACAGAGAGACACACACACACAGAGACACACACAGAGAGACACACACTGACACACGCACACACACACACAGACACACAGACACACAGACACACAGACACACAGACACACAGACACACAGACACACAGACACACACACACACACACACTTGTGAAATCCCCCCTCTCTCGTTCCTTGTTGTGTCTCATTTCTTCTGCGAGGGTCAGGACCAAGCCCAGTGGGCACACATGCACTTTAATTGATTGTAGTTGGAGTGGAGTTTCGTCATCCTTGGGCCCTACTCGTCAGGGCCACAGACTAGACCCAAGGATGGCTGTGGCCTACTCCACATACTTGGAAAAGAAATGGAGAGTCCGGATAGCCGGCACCACCTCGACAATTTGCAAAGACTTCCTGCTTGCGAGTCTGACAAAGAACTCAGATCAGCCCTTGGCAACAGGGATGGACACACACACACACACACACAGACACACACACACACACACAGACACACAGACACACAGACACACACCCACACAGACACAGACACAGACACAGACACAGACACAGACACAGACACAGACACAGACACAGACACAGACACAGACACAGACACAGACACAGACACAGACACAGACACACACACACACACACACACAGAGAGACACACACACACAAATACAGGTGTCTTGGGGTGTCTTTTTTGAGGGTCCGGTTTTTGGGGAGTGTTGTGAAGGGGAACAAACGCGAACCAAGGAGAAAGAGAACATTTTGAGGGGTCCTCATCGAATTCTTGTTTGCGAATCCCAGGAATGCGAGAGAAAACCGCCTCGAACAAACAGAAAGACAATTTTGGCCGTTGTTTGGAAAAAGGGGTGGTTGTTTAGAAAACATGTTGTTTTGGAAGAAAGGTCACCTCTCTCATCTAAGATATCCGGATTTGTTTTTTCTTATTTGTTTTCTGATTGTTTCCGCCTCTGTTCCTGTTCTTGTCCGCCTTTGTTTGGACAAGACACCCTCTACCCAAGAAACTCCCATCAAGGTCGAAATCTGGAAAAGTCCGTTTCACCAAGTACAGTTCTTTCCCCACAAAGTGGCTTCACAAATACCCAACCCATTTGTTCAGCACCCTCCCTTGCGGGTCCAAAAGTGAGCCGGGAGTCTCCGTGATGCAAAAATGGGGTGGCATTACCCAAAATAAAGGGGCCCACCACACACGACATGTTTCAGCTGGGCACCGTCCGTCTGATCCCCTGCTGAAGCTTTAACTGGGCTACATGGAAACCCAACCACTCCAGGACCCCTTTCTGACTTGGTTGCTGTTGACCCCCGTGCAAAAAGTGCAAAACTTTTTGGGGCTTTAGTGGAAAATCCCTTGATTTCCCGAAAAGTTGAAGTCTAAAGATCCAACCCAATAGCAGTTAAGTCTGAGGGTTCCCAACAAGGAGACGCCCCGGCGGAGGTCTTCCCGTTTTGGTCGGGGGGCCGAGTAACCGCGCTTCGCCGGGCTCTGGAGGTATCTGCGGATCTTCTTCCCGTGGCTGGGCTTCCTCTCCGGGCACCCCAATGCGCGGCTGGGCTTTTGGGAGAACCCCAAAAGACATGGCTCAGTCCTGGTGGACATTCCAGGAGTAGCTTCCATTTCTTAGGTTGCTGGAAAACCACCCAAAAACCCGGGAAATGGATGGTTTTTGAAAAGAGCGGTGGCTGGAAAGAATGGGGAATCAACCACTAGAGACACGGCTTCGGTCCTGGTGGCTTCCCTTTAAAAACACCATTTAAGAGGAGTACCAACTCAAAAACGAGGAGGCACCCACACAGTTGCTGTGGATGGTTACGAAATCCATTTCGCACCACTTGAGAAACCCTGGTTTCTGATGATTCTCTGATTCCCTGCCAAAATCCCAGCAAAGGTGATGGTTTCAAGTTTCAATCATGGTTTCTTGGGTGGTGTGAGAAGCGGATTTCGCAATCAGTATGTCCGACCAAAGCAACGACTCGCCCAATCGATTCGCCAAGCTTCAGGCTTTTCAGGTACTCCTCCCAGCTGCGGCCCTCGGGGCACACAAAGTACCTCCGGGCAAACCCCTTCTTCGGCAAGTGGGTTTGGGTCTCTCGCTCTTTTTGTTTTTCCGGGGGGGGGGGTACCGAGGTTGGGTGGGGGTTTAAAGGGAAACCTGATAAAGGAAATCCGTTGCGCCACTTTGGAGGGTTCCCCCAAAAGAAGGACATGTCTGGCCTTGAAAAGGCGAAAGGTGACATCGGGATGTGCTGCGCTTGCGCCGCAACTCCCTGAGGACCACTATTAAGTTAAGTTCGCGGCATCTTTCAGATGCAGTGCCACGAGTCGCCCGTCTCGCTTGTAGATTGAAAACCTTGACCGAAGCCGGCCTGGATCATTCACACGTCCCTTATGCTTCCCTTGAGGGCCTGGACAAACTACGACCCGCGACGCAGAATCTTTTGGACATCCCCGCCGCCGGGCTGGCGATTGATTTCGCATGTTGCCTCTGTTCCAGGTGTGGCCAACTCCTCAAAAAAAGTCAGGAAGCAACCACAGTATAAGCATATTTGACATATATATATATATAGTGTTGCCAGCTCCTTAAAAAGAGCCAGGAAGCAACCACATTGCAAACATATTTATATATCACGTTTCCCTTTTGCAGGCCCTTCCAAAATCGGTGCAGCCCCAAAAATTGTTGAAGGCTGCGTCAGAGGCCCGCGCCAGCTGGAGGTGCGTACCCGAAGGGCCAGCGGCAGCTGGTCGGCCACTTTGGTCAGTTCGGCCTCATAGGCGCAGGTGGAGGTCGGCCAGGGCACCAGGTAGAGGCACCTGAGGCATCAAAACCGGCTGAGGGATCAACAAAAAATAATTCAGGATCAAGAAAAGTGAATTCAATTTGTGTTTGATCCTAAATTGATTTATTTTTGATGCGTATGCCATCAAAACCCATCGGCATGGTCCAAGCGATTCAACGATGCCAAGGCGGCAAAGGCAACCATGTGTGGTTGAGATTCAGAACCTCGTGGGAAACCTCCAGGGAAACTTACTGTGTGGGAAAAAGAACGAGGTATTCATCGCCGGTAGCCCATGGGAGCCTGCGCATGGGTCAAAGCTTCAGGCCTTCTGCGGGGGTGCATTGCCGCCTCTTTGGGGGCAAACGTTTGACAGAGGTACACTTTCAGGGAATCAGAGCCTGGTACCGAGGCCTACCCAAGACAACGTCATGTTGAGCAAGGGTAATGGGTATCGCATGAGACACCCGTGTGAAAAAGCCTCTCATGCGGAAATCCCACTGTGCTCGCCTGGGATCGATGTCCCCGATGAGCTCCACATCCAGCACTTGCTTCACTGAGAAGCTGAAGCCAAAGTGGTAGACTTTCTCCAGGGGCGCCCCCATAGATCACCATGGCATCCGATTCGATCAGCAAAACAAGAAGAAAAACGGATCGCAATTCGTTGAACACTTGATCCGAGGTGCTCGAACCCACGGCTTTTTGTCCTGGGGAAACTCAGGTTGAACATGTGTTGCAACCCAAGAGTGGTGGCTAACCAAAGTCTCGTCTCAAGTCCATGCCTGAATTTTAGCGCTGGTACCATGAAGAAGGTACACCGCCGGATTTTCCATCAGATTTGAACGCGAAAGCGTCACGTGGGAGGCTTGATAGCTGGCGCCTGCAGCAAGATAGTAGCAACAAACAAACTACTCTTGCTGAACAGGGAAACGGGGGGACCTGGACACGGGAAAATCGCATCACCCCCCCCCCTTTTCCCCCTCGGGTGTTGAGGAGCATTTATGCTCCTCCCGTGTCTTCCGAATCCAACGGACTATACCGGTATTGTTTTTGTTCGGTGTGACTCACATGTCGAGATGGATCCCAGACACGGGCGGTGTTCATTGTCTCAGGCTCCGGCAAGGCTGGGCAGCCTCAGATCTTGAAACGACTTGCTCGGTAGAAAATTGGAAAATGACCTTCCGGGTTTCGGGAACGATCCGGTCTTGGGGCTTCCCGAATAAAGGAAAACCGATATAGGATTTGATTTATAGGGCTCATTCCATTTCTCATCCCCTGCCTATCGAACAAGTCAGAAAAGGGCTGGATACCTCGGCCTTTCCATCGCCCCAACATCGGGCTCAGGACTTATACCGCATTCCCAGTTCGACCTCAGAGCCTCGCGGGCCCTCGGAAAGCTTTCAGCGAAGCTTTCGGGTTCCTTGCTGAGAACAACGGAATCACCCGCCCCCCATAAACCATCCCTTGTGGTTTCCTGAATTCGGTGTGGGTCAAAATTAAACAACAGGGGGACCGCAGGTTGTAGTCCAAGTTTCCACTTACCAAGGTTCCATTTTGGTACATATGTTTGACCCGCAGCCAAATCGGCAATCCCTTCCTGAGCACCAGGAAAGGTTGGACAGCCAGGCCGCTTCTCATGGAACTTGCAGATCTGCGCAAGGCTGAGGAGCGCCTGGCTAGAGTCTGGATCGAGTTGTCCTTTTGCCTTTGGGACAGCCCTGGTTCGCCAAGAGCAGACTACAAAATTAGGCCCTGATCATATATGTGTCCAATTTTCTCTGTTCGAAGGAGAACTTTTGGGAAGATAACATGCTTTACCGCTCTTAGACACAAATTAGGCACTCTGAGGAGGGCCACGCACTTTCTTTTTGCAACCTGGTCTTGGCATCCCTAATCCTAATCCAGAAGGCGTAGTGGGAACGCCACTGGAAGCCGCTATCCTCTGGTTGGATAGGCAAAAACAACCCAGCCGGTTAAAGAATGTTCAACGCACTGGCGCTTGAAAAACTAGTGTGGAGTGTTCAAAGGGGGATCAGGGCATGATTATTCTCTGTAATACTGAAGAGAATAATCCAGATGACCTCTTCACTTTAGAGGGGTTCCTTTCAAACAAAGTGGCCCTCATCTCCAACCATGGAACAACCCAACTGAGGACCTCTGTTTCCACGCCAAGCTGCTGTCAGAAACAGAGGCACCACTGCCAGCAGCCGCACCTGCCGAGAGCCAAACGCGGAGAGCCGCATGTTGTGAAAACCAAAAGCGTGGAGTGACAAACAAACTGGAATGACGAGGCAAGCCGAGAAACCTGCATGTGTGTGTATGTACACATGTTGAGAAAACAACAACTTCCTGCCACTGCCTACAGGGGCGAGTATCTTTGTTTGCTTGTCAAAATAGAGGGACTCCGAAAAAGGGTTTTCTTGTTGTCCCCGAAAAATGGTACCCCCAAAAACAATGTTGGTTCTCAAGGAAAACTAAAGGGAGCACCGAAACCCATGTTTGAGGGTCCCCTGTTTCGACACCTACCCATACATCACCCTCCCCGAAATTCAGAGAAACGGTGGCATGGAAGCCTTGGGATGGAGCCCAGGCATCAGCAGCGTCGCGGAGAGGATGGGCATGGGGCCCACATCGTCCGTCAGCACGTTGTGCATGTTCTGCTTGGTGAATTTCACGCCAAACCTCGCAGCTTCTCAAATAGAGGGCCAAAACTTTTCTTGGCCACATCTGATATCCAGAGCCGCAAACAGGTGATTTTGGGGAAAACTCCCGGATTCGATGGTACAGAAAAAAAACGAAACTTCGTAACACCCAGCTTCCAAGAACCCCTTGCAATACCCCAACCCCTCAGAAGCGGACTGCTCTATGTATGAATATGTTCTTGGTGTGTCTCTATTTTGCCATATTGTTCCATGAAGCTGTGGTGTCTAGCTGGCTCTCTTCGAAGGGTGAGGCTTGAGATGTCGGGGCGGCAGCCGGTCTGCTCAGTCAACCGCGCTCAAGAACACCTATGACTCCGCATCTCCATTTTGCCAGATTGTTCTATGAAGCTGCGGCGGCCTTCCGCAAATCTGTTGCCAACACTGCGTCTTTCTCAACCTCCGCCTGGAGATCGGGGCACAACACCAAAGTGCCTCTCGAGTTCCCCCGCCTTTGTAGCAAACATGATCTCAACCCAGGACCTTCAAAACCGAACCCTTCCACTGCCAAATGGTTCACACAGCATTTGGCTCATGACGAAGGGCCGGGAAGTTTCAAAGTGAGTCCGTTGCAACCTCCTTGGGCCATCCCCACCATTGACTTTCAAGGCCAGCAGCCGCATGTCACCTCCAGCCAGGAGGCTCCTGAATTAAGGTTCTGAATGTCTGCAACTCCGCCTCACCATAGATGCCGGCCTTCTTCGCCGTGGTATAAATCTGCTTGTCACCCTTTACCACTATTCCGACGCAGCTTTCATTTTTAGCGGGGGGCGCTCATCTTCGGCCAGCCGAGAAAACGGCCGTTGGGCTGACCTTGATAAAGCAGAGGCCCCCCGCCGCGACAAAGGTGGTCACCCGCGGGAGGGGAACCTAAAACTAGCGTCTTCTTTTTGCATCTTCGGCCAGCCGATAAAACGGCCGTTGGGCTGACCTTGGTAAAGTGCCAGAGGCCCCCCGCCGCGGCAAGGTGGTCACCCGCGCGGGAGGGGCGTCTTCTTTTTGGCCGGGAGGCCATGGCTGTTGGCTCTTGGGCGACTAGGCGGTCATTTGCGGAAGGGGAATCAAAAATTACTTTTTTCTTCCTTGTACGCGGCCACTTCGCTCTGCTGGTCTTAAAAAAGGCCGCAGCGACCCTCCCTGCAGCCCAAGACAGAGAACCGGCCTGGGACCGGACAACGCGTTTCTCGCGAAGCTTGGTCAGGGCTTTGGCTGCTTCCTGGCCGTGGCAGGACCCTCGGGCAAGGTAGCCTCGTCCACCTTCTCTCCCTGCACTGCGGCCTTTTTCAGCGCCTGTTTTTCTTGAGGGCTGCGTTTGCTTCTTTTTTTTGTCTCTCTGCGCTGGCCGGCCGGGCCCCGACCCAGAAAGGAGCGGCGAGGGACGAGAGCCTTTAGGGCCTTTTTGTGCTCCGCCGCGTCCTTTTTCAGCTCCTCCTTCGCCTTGCGTTTCGCCGTCCTGCAGGGTTGACCCAGTCCGGGGAGATGTCGGGCTCGGAAGGCCTTCTGGTGCAGGGTGTTTTGGCGCTCCGTGCCACACGCCCGCCATGGCCTCCTGAAAGGGCGCCAGGGCCGCGGCAGTGCAGTGGAGGCTGTCGTCCTTGAGTTGTGAGACTACAGAAAAGGCCGCACAGATTGGCGAGGAGGGCTAGGGTCCAGTCTTTGGGCTTGAATCTCCTCCAGAGTGGCGCCGAGCCAGTTGGTCTGAACCCCTGAGCCGGCGCAGGCGCGCGGTCGAAGTTCGGGCCGCGGCTGCGGCCAAGGCGTAGCGCGCCCAGGCCAGAATTGCAACAAGGGTAGAACGAATGCAAATAGGCCAAGAAATCGGAGGGCTCCTACCCAAATATTGCCAGGCCACTGCGAGCACTGTTCCGTTCCCGATTGTTTCTGACATGGGTCTGCTCAACATCGCTCAACCAGGTCCAAGAGACCTCCAGAGCTCCACCTCCCTCCAGATCACGATCCCCACAACGGAAACCCAAAAAGCGTCCCGACCTGCAGAGAAAGAACAAGCGCCCAAGGTTGAAAGTCCGGTCGGCCCGCGGAGGCTTGAAATGTCAGGGGCGGCAGCCTGTCTGCTCAGTCAACCTCGTTCAACACCACGTTGTTACACACATACGTGTGTATATATATATATATGCTAGCGGGTGCGTTTCCAGCCTTCGCTTTTCACAGCCCGTTGCTCTTTCGCGTGTGTTTTACCCATGATTTCAGGGAGCGCCAACAGTCCTCAGGGGAGACGACTTTCGCGTACGTTTTTCTTCGTCTTTTCATGACAATTACATGGCCTGTGATTCTGCAGGGGCCTGTCATATGGTAGGGGGCCATATCATTCATGTGGACATGATTCGATGTTGAGCTGAATTTGGAGGCATGCTTTCTTGACTGATAGGGCAGGTTCGAACTCGAACTGTGGTCAAGGTTGCGCAGAGGGTGGAGGGATCACTTGCGCCCACACGATTGGATCACTTGCTTTCATGGGATCACTTGCGCCCATTTTGCTTAAAAGGCGTCACTTACGCCCATAAAAATGGATCACTTGCGCCCATGGTCGTTTGCAGTGCTGTGGCGGGTGGGCGGGGAGGGGGCGGAATTGCGTGCATCGTTGAAGCAGCTGCGCCATGCTTGCGGCCTGGGGAAGGGGGAGGGGGGGGGGTCGCGCGCCGCCCAAGGAGCTTGTCTGTGCTGTGCTGCGCTCCAACCAAATCGCGTATTTCTGAACCAAAAACCTAAACCAAAAACAACCCAAAACCAAGCCACGCCATTCCAATGGTTCCTCTAGCGCAGCAACTGGAAACCTCCCGTTTCCAACCAAATCTCGCATTTCTGAACCAAAAACCGAAACCAAAAACAACCCAGAACCAAACAACCATTCTGAGCTAACACTAAACTGTATTTCCTCAATCGTCCGTGGAAGCCATGTTGTTATTTTGTCAGGGACCCACCACAACGGCAGCGGTTTCCCTGCTAGTTTCCCAACTTAAAACCAACCCGAAAAGGGCCCTTAGAATGGGAGAGAAACACAGTGCGCCGCAGAGATTCAACAAGAGACGGGCACAAGCGACCCCAATCCAACGGGCACAAGCGACCCCAATCTGACGGGCACACGCGAACCCCCGACCTGCGCAGAGTTGCTCTGCTGAAGTGCTGGCACATGGTAAGCCCACGCGCATGTCGCTCAAGTGTACTTATGTCTGGCGCATGGTAAGCACACCCGCCCACGCGCGTCATCTCAGCACTGTACCCATGCGTGCCACATGGTAAGCGCGCCCGCCCACGCGCATGTCGCTCAAATGTACTTATGTCTGGCACATGGTAAGCACACCCGCTCACGCGCGTCATCTCAGCACTGTACCCATGCCTGGCACATGGTAACACACCCGGCCACACGCGCGTCATCTCAGCACTGTACCCATGCGTGCCACATGGTAAGCGCGCCCGCCCACGCGCGCGTCGCTCAAATGTACTTATCTGTGGCACATGGTAAGCACACCCTCTCACGCGCGTCATCTCAGCACTGTACCCGTGCCTGGCACATGGTAAGCACACGTGCACTCGCTCAGCACTGCACACATGCCAGCCAAATGGTAAGAACACCCACTGACTTCTGGCGGCGCACTGGTCTCAGCCCTGAAAATGGCCAATAAAGCAAGGCTGGATGGATGAAAAAGGCGCGGCGCCTAGGCGAGAGAGCGCCTGCAAGTGCACCCGTCGGGATATATATATATATATATATGTATGATACAGGCGTGTCTCAAGATGGGGGACCCCTTTTGGATGGCTCTTTAAACAAAACCAGCAGAAAACCGCCTACCTGGAGGGGTCCCCAATTTTGAGAAACACCCATATAAATAAATATATACATATTCATTACAGGCACGTGCATGTGAACTACGCAAAAAAAAGGCTGTGCTGCCCAAGAGGAAATGCCAAGCAAATGGCATTCCTCATTGTTGTGGGGACTTTGGGCGCCAAAAACCATTTGGGGCGGCGAAAACTCAAGCACGTGTCCAAAGCATACTGTGAGCAACCATGGATGCGGGCACTGACCCCAAGCCAGGTCCTCAGGTAGCCTACTAGAATGATTTGTTGGGTGTCAAGCTGCCAAATACGGGAAGCAAGCAAGAAACAGAAACATATGGGTGTGAATTTTCATTGGGGGTCGTTTGGTGGATTGATATCCACCAACCGCTTCTGACGTGGTTCCCCATTAAAAGTCACAGCCGTATTCATGTGATTCAGGGAAGTGAGTCATTTGTGGTGTGTGTTTTGACGATCCACAATAAACCTCAATTCCTTTTGATTTCACGTTCCATCATGTGACCTCACCGACAGTTGAAAGGACAGGTAACTGCCATCGATGGAACTGGAAAATAGAGATGGAAACAAATGACTTTCCTTTACCCGCCATAGACAGCTGTGGGAAAGTCATGCAAATCATGTCCTCTCCATGCCTTCTCCCTTCGCGCCCACCAAATATTTTTCTCTGAGAGTTCACTGGCTGGGAGAAGAACGGAATGGCCATCACTTGCTTCTATCAATTTGTATTTCTGCAGTATCAACAGATTAGTTCTTAAAAATGTAACTGGAGAAATAGGCAAATGAGGTGTCATAACATGATGCCTTAATATTTGTCCCTTTCCTTCATCTTGTATACCTTCTCCATTAGAATTTGGTCAATAAATAATGGTGGCGTGGAGAAGGGATGAAGGAATCTGAATGGGACCAGGGTGCTCTCTTTCTCTCTCTGCAACAAAGACGCGTCTGAAATGCGGCATGGGGGCTTGGCGACAATCTCAAGAATGAATGCCACTACCTGGGTCGCGATTCCCACTCGAATGGCCGCTGGATGATGGCGAACCTCCTTCCCAAATGAGTAATGAAAACCTTGGCCCGCCCAATTATATCTCTTTGACACTCGAGGGTACCCTTTTTGGGGGTGGTTGAAAGGGAAACCACGGGGAAACAGAGCACCATTTTGGGGGGTGCCCCGTTTTAAGACACCACCAATGTACATCCTTATTGAGGGGGTCCACATCAAAAGGCAAGCCGAGGTGCCAGGATGACTAGGGCCTGATACGCTGGGAAGACACCTGCAACCGACCGGCATGATCCCAGACGCCGAAGCACAACACTCCGAAAGGAGTGGATCGCAACTAAAATCAGGATTGGACCACCCAAAACGGTTGGCGGCCCTTCGATTTTCTTACACGAGTGACAAACATGGTGAACCCAGAACCATGTAAGGAATTGAAAAGGCGGGCGCAACCGTTTATGGCTGGGATTGCCCCTTACTAACCTTCATTTACCCGCGTTTTGATTGTGACACCCAAGGGCTTCCGGCCCCCCAAAACCTGGCGCACAAAGCCCCCCCCCTGGCAGTCCTGCCCAGGCACCGACAGCAATCGCCAGGGCCACAGCATAGGCGCCGAAGCAGATCGAGGCTTTCTGGCCTTGGAGACTCTGTTTGCTCGGTTGCTTTCTGCTCCCCTGCTAAAAGTTTAACTTCTTGGGGTTTAATGGAAAACCCATTAGTTGGCAACAAAGTTTTCCTTGACTCACTCCGACTTAAAGGGGCAGGGTATTTAGTAAGTGGGTAATAACCGTGGCTATAACCCACTTAGAATGGTTGTAAGTCTCCTAAGTGGGTTGTAACCAAGCTTGCGGCTCACTTACTAAGTACCCTGCCCCATCCCCAGTATCTTCAGTGGAGACTAGCGATGGGAAAGCACCAACACCTGCCATAAAAAAAATCAGCAATCTTCTGGGGTCGTCGTTGGAACAGAAACAAAGGTCCCAAGAGTCTTTCTTTTTTGGGGGGGTTACCTGTTTTTGGTCTGCGGAGAAACCAGCACAAAACCGGCATTTCCCTTCTGGAGGTGCCCAAATCCCCCCCAAAATAAACGAAAAAAAGACGAGCCCACACAAAATGGGGGGAACCCGTTGAGTGGGCGCAAAACGGCCGTGACCCCGCCTATCTCGCCCCAGCGCGAGCCATCGTGGTAGATGCCCTTCGGCAAGGGCCCAGGTTCCTCAGGTTCCTGGGCAGCGCATTAAAAAATAGGGGAATGCGTTCCACACGCGTCGTCGGTCATCATTTGTTCTGCGATGTTTGGGGCGGTTTGCAAGGGAAACAAAAAGGAAACACATATGAGAAAGATTTGGGATGGTGAAGTCCCAGCGTGTCACTTGAATCTTTTGTTTCGGGGGGCTCCCCCTAGTTCAAAGGGTGCGCCAAGCAAAGATTCCCACCTGACAAAGGGCGCGTCAAGCAAAATGGTCTGGGGGGATGTCTAGGCTTCATGTTAGGAGGGATTGTCAGAGGCATCACGTCCAAGAGAGTTGAGAATAACTCCATAAGCTACGCGGATGCTCATGACTATCACCATTATTTTGGCATTACTTGGCTCAAAATAGGATATGCACCTCATATCCATAATGGCTTTCCCGTGTCCTTTTGCTGTTCCTTGGGTAGCACCTCTCAAAAGACGACACCCGAAGCCGATGGCCCAATGGCTCTGCCTGAGCCCCAAGCAGCCTCGGCCATGGGCTCGGGTGGCTCCCTTTGGCTCAGTTGAGTCACGATCAAAACCCAGGACCGTGTGAAGAACACAAAAAAGGCGGGCGAAGGCACCCATTTATGGTTGGGAGTATCTGGGGGTTGATTGTGGCTCAGTTGGAGAACAATTTCTCAGTTCCCCTCCAAGTGGTTTGGATTTGACATGATTTGAGGTTCTAGGACATTCCTCCCAGCCAAATGTGAGCTCCCGGGTTGCCAAGCCAACAACTTTGCAACGCCATGTTCAGAGTGGCCTATTCTTTGTAAAGCCCCAAGCAATGCTGATCAGCTTCCACGAGAGTCACGTCCCAACAGAATCACATCGTCTTCTCTTTGTGAGCTGCGACTAATCTCTGAGCCGCTGGACAAGCTCGGGCAAACATGGTCGCATGGCGCTTCATGGTTGCTCTCGTCATCTCGTCTGGGGGTGCTTTTTGTTAAGGATCCTTCTTTTGGAGTGGCTTTATTGGGAAAGCAAAAGGCCAGCAAACTTCATGTGGGGCCTTGGCTTGTGGGGGCCTTCTGCCCTCCAGAAAAAAACTTGAAGCCACGGGAAAACACAGGATAAAACACCAAAAAACCCAGATCCCAAACCTGCCCAAGCGTCCAAAGTCGACGCTGGCTCAGCGCGTCTCAAGAACATGCCGACGTGATTTACTCTTGTACTGATGACTGCAACATCTAAACATCCGAACGTAAGCTGAGCGCACACAAGCTCCCACATGCACACTCGTGGAGAACGCACGCAACACTTCCACCCACAAGCGCCCACGTGCGCCCACAAGACCCGCAAAAGAGCGCCCACAAGCACCCATGAAAGGCATTAAACACTGCCGCCCAACAAGCGCCCACATGCGCATGAAGGCGACCCCCAAAAACGCCGCCCAGAAGCAACCGCAAGTGCCGGTGCCCGCACCATGGCAGCTAAAAGCGTCCACAAGGGCGCAAACCGCCCGCAAAAACAGTTCAGCCCCACATGCGCCCTTATGAACCCATGACTGGAGCGCCCGCAACGCTACCGCCCACACCGCCAAGACTTCCGCCCGCACGCGTTCATGACCCACCCAGACTGACTGGCGCCCACAAGCGCCCACAAGCCCACGTGCGCTCAAGAGGCACTTCTTCCAAGTGCTTGTATGCGTTCACAACCCGAAGCACAACACTTCATCAAGAAAGCACCTGCGCTCACAAGCGCCCACAAGCACTCATCACATCCGCCCACAAGCGACCACATGCGCTCACGCGCCCGCCAAGCAAGCGCCCGCAGCACTTCCGCCCACAAGCAAGCGCCCACATGCGCCCACATGGAAGCACCCACACGCCCACGAAAAGCGCGGCGCCCGCAACACCACCCACCAAGCCAAGAGCTACAAGCCCACCCCCGCAACCCTGCCCACAAACAGAGCACCCACGAGCTCCCCAAAACGAGCGCCAACCAAGCCCAGCAAGAGCGCCCCAAAAACCGGCGCCCACAAGCGCCCACAAGCGCCCACAATGCCCACAAACCCAGCAAGAGCAACAAAGCAAAAGCGCCCACAAGTGCCCACAAGGGCCAGCCCAGCAAAAGCGCCCACAAGCGCCCACAAGCCTAGCAAAAAGCAAAAGCGCCCACAAGTCCAGCAAGAGCGCGCACAAGCGCCCAAGCGCCCACAAGCCCAGCAAAAGAAAAGCTCTTAGCAGCCCACAAGCGCCCTCAAGCGTTATAAGCCAATAAGCGCCCACAAGCCCAGCAAAAACGCCCACAAGAGAGCGCCCACCCACAACCGGTTTGGATTAAGGGTAAGCAGGGCGTCTTTTACCAAAGATCAGACACATTTGCTTTGGGCCTAGGTTCTTTGAGGCATCTTCCACCAGCAAGAGCGCGCAAGCGCCCACAAGCCCAGCAAAAGCGCCCACAAGCCCCGCGAAAGCGCCCACAACCCCAAGAGAGCCCACAAGCGCCCACAAGCCCAGCAAAAGTGCCCACAAGCCCAGCGAAAGCGCCCACAACCCCAAGAGAGCCCACAAGCGCCCACAAGCCCGGCAAAAGCGCCTACAAACACCCACCGCCACAAGCCCAGCAAAAGCGCCCACAAGAGCGCCCAAACAGCAAAAGCACCCACAAGAACCAAGCCCAGCAACGCGCCCACAAGCCCAGCAAAAGCGCCAACAAGCCCAGCAAGCCCCGCAAAAGCCAAGAGCGCCCGCAAGCGCCAACAAACGCCCACAAGCCAGCAAAAGCGCCCAAAGCACAGCCCCACAATCCCAGCAAAAGCGCCCACAAGCCCAGCAAGAGCAGGCCAGCAAAAGCGCCCACCCACAAGTGCTGAGCCCAGCAGAAAGCGCCCGCCCAAGCAAGCGCCCACAAGCGCCAACAAGCCCAAGCAACAGCGCCAACAAGCGCCCACCAGCACCCCACACACGCCCACAAGCCCAGCAAAACCGCCCACCAGCAAGAACGCACAAGCGCCCAAGCCCAGCAAAAGCGCCCGCAAGCCCAGCAAAAGCGCCCACAAGCCCAAGAGAGCGCACAAGCGCCCACAAGCCCAGCAAAAGCCCCCACAAGCCACAAGCCCAGCAAAAGCGCGCACAAGCCCAGCAAGCCCGCAAGCGCCTACAAGCCCAGCAAAAGCGCCCACAAGGCAAAGAGCGGCCAGACCGTCAAGCCCAGAAAAAGTGGCCACAACCCCACAAGAGCGCCAAGCCCAGCCGCCCACAAGCCCAGCCCACAAGCCCAGCAAAAGCGCCCACAAAGAGCACCAACAAGCCCAGCAAGCCCCGCAAAAGCCAAGAGCGCCCGCAAGCGCCAACAAACGCCCACAAGCCAGCAAAAGCGCCCAAAGCACAGCCCCACAATCCCAGCAAAAGCGCCCACAAGCCCAGCAAGAGCAGGCCAGCAAAAGCGCCCACCCACAAGTGCTGAGCCCAGCAGAAAGCGCCCGCCCAAGCAAGCGCCCACAAGCGCCAACAAGCCCAAGCAACAGCGCCAACAAGCGCCCACCAGCACCCCACACACGCCCACAAGCCCAGCAAAACCGCCCACCAGCAAGAACGCACAAGCGCCCAAGCCCAGCAAAAGCGCCCGCAAGCCCAGCAAAAGCGCCCACAAGCCCAAGAGAGCGCACAAGCGCCCACAAGCCCAGCAAAAGCCCCCACAAGCCACAAGCCCAGCAAAAGCGCGCACAAGCCCAGCAAGCCCGCAAGCGCCTACAAGCCCAGCAAAAGCGCCCACAAGGCAAAGAGCGGCCAGACCGTCAAGCCCAGAAAAAGTGGCCACAACCCCACAAGAGCGCCAAGCCCAGCCGCCCACAAGCCCAGCCCACAAGCCCAGCAAAAGCGCCCACAAAGAGCACCAACAAGCCCAGCAAGCCCAAGCGCCCGTAAGCCCAGCAAAAGCGCCCACAAGCCCAGCAAAGCCCAACCAGAATCCTCACAAAAGTGCAGCAAGGCTGCCACCTGCAGGCGCCCGCCTGCTCGCAGCAACGTTGCAGCCTTTGGGCTTGTGTGCATCTTAAAGGGATACACTTCTGGGTGATGGTGGGTTGCAACCCGAGAAGCGGGAACAACGGGAAAAAACGAGCGGCAGAACGCAAGTGCATGTGGGCGCATGTCGGCGCATGTGGGCGCCACAAACCCACAAGCAAAAGCGCCCACAAGAACCCACAAGCCCAAGAAACCCACAAACCTAGAAGAGCGCCAAGCCCAGCCAGAATCCCAGCAACAGCGCCTGCAAAGCCCAGCAAGAGCAGCCCAGCAAAAGCGCCCACCCACAAGTGCTGAGCCACAAGCCCAGCAAAAAGCATTTGGAAGCCCAGCAAGGCGCCCACAAGCGCCCACAAGCCCAAGCAACAGCGCCAACAAGTGCCCACAAGCCCAGCAAGCCCAGCAATAGCGCCCACCCACAACCGCCCACACACGCCCACAATCCCAGCAAAACCGCCTACCAGAAAGCCCGCCCAAAAAGCCCACAGGCGCCTACAAGCCCAGCAAAGGCCCACAAGCCCAACAAGAGCGCCCACAAGCGCCCGTAAGCAGAAGCGCTTCGCCAAAAGCGCCTACAAGCCCAGCAAAAGCGCGCGCAAGCCCAGCAAGCCCCTACAGGCACAGCAAAAGCCCACATAGCAAAAGCGCTTACAAGCGCCCACAAGCCCAGCAAAAGCCCAAGCGCCCACAAAATCGCAAGCGCCCACAAGCGCCCAGCACAAGCCCGGCAAAAGCGCCCACAAGCACCCGCAAGCCAGGAAAAGCGCCCACAAGCCCACAAGATCGCCAAGCCCAGCCGTCCACAAGCCCAGCCCACCCACGCAAAAGCGCCCGAGCACGCGCCAACGCCCACAAGCCTAAGCCCAGCAAAAGCGCCCACAAGCCCAGCAAAAGCCCACAAGCGCAAGTGCAGCAAAAGCGAAAGGGATGAAACATGTGGGCGCTTGTGGGCACTTCTGGGTGATTGTGGGAAAAGAAGGAAAAACGGGATCGAGCGGGAAAAAACGGGAAAAAACGGGATCGAGCGGGAAAAAACGGGGAAAAACGGGAACGAGCGGGAAAAAACGGGAACGAGCGGGACAAAACGGGCTGACGCGAGTGCATGTGGGCGCGTGTGGGCGCATGTGGGCGCATGTGGGCGCGCATGCGGGCGCCGGCAAAAGCGCCCACAAGCCACACAAGCGCCCACAAGCCCAGAAAGAGCGCCCACCCACAACTGCCCTCTCACGCCCACAATCCCAGCAAAACCGCCCACCAGCAAGAGCGCAAGCGCCCACAAGCCCAGCAAAAGCGCCCACAAGCCCAAGAGAGCCCACAAGCCCAACAAGAGGCCCTTACAGGCTCAGCAAAAGCGCTTTTCGTTTTTGCTGGGCTTGTGGGCGCTTTTACCGGGCTTGTAAGACTTGGGCGCTTGTGGGCGCTTGGGATTTTGTGGGCGCTTGGGCTTTTGTAGGCGCTTGGGCGTGGGCTTGCGGGCGCTTCTGGGGTTTGGGCGCTCTTTTTGGCTTGTGGGCGCTTTTGCTGGGCTTGTGTCGGCGCCCACAACAGTGCATAGCCTTGTGTGTGGGCGCTTGTGGGCACTTGGGCACTTGTGTGTCGAAAAACGGCCCGACAGCAAAAAAAACGAGGAAAAAACAGGCTGACGCGAGTGCATGTGGGCGCATGTGGGCGCACGTGGGCGCCACAAACCCACAAGCCCAGCAAAAGCGCCCAGCCCCACAATCCCAGCAAAAGCGCCCACAAGCCCAGCAAGAGCAGGCCAGCAAAAGCGCCCACCCACAAGTGCTGAGCCCAGCAAAAGCGCCCACAGCCCAGCAGAAGCACTTAGAAGCCCAGCAAGGGCGCCCACAAGCGCCCACAAGCCCAAGCCACAGCCACAAGAACCACAAGCCCAACAAAAGCGCCCACAATCCCAGCAAGAGCAAAAGTGCGCACAACCACAAGCACTCAGAAGCACACAAACACTCACAAACACTCACAAACACTCACAGACACGCACACACATACACACACACACACACTCACAAGCACTCACAAACACTCACAAACGCTCACAAACACTCACAATCACTCACAAACACTCACAAACACTCACAAACACTCACACAAACACTCACAATCACTCACAAACACTCACAATCACTCACAAACACTCATAAACACTCACAAACACTCTGCCTCCCTCCCTCCCTCCCTCCCTCCCTCCCTCCCCTCCCCTCCCCTCCCTCCCTCCCCCCTCCCTCCCTCCCTCCCTCCCTCCCTCCCTTCCTCCCTTCCTCCCTCCCTTCCTCCCTCTCCGCCCTCCCTCCCTCTCTCCCTTCCCGCCGCCAGCTGTTTCTTGCACACTGATTCACGTACGCAGCGTGTGCGCGCACGGACACACAAGGCGCTGAAGTTTTACGTGCGCCTGGGTACTCACAAAAGTAGCTAGAGGTCATCCACAAACAAGCCTCCGGAGTCGCTAGCAACCACAAACTCCAGACAGAGAGGGAGAGAGAGAGAGAGAGAGAGAGAGAGAGAGAGAGAGAGAGAGAGCGCACTACACCGCCCAAAAGCGCCCCCAGGCCCAAAACAGAGCGCCCACAATGCCACCGACGCCCACAACGCCACCCACGCCCGCGCAAGGAAGAACGCCCACAACAACGCCCACACAAGCTCAGCAAAATGTCCAAAGCCACAACCACTAAAATGGTCCAACCCCAACACGTGAGACTTCGCCTTTGTCCATCGGTCAAAGGGTCTAAAACTACTGAGCTTCCCAGATACTCACATGTGAGTGGCGTTCTTGCTGGGCGTTGCGGGCGTTGTTCTTGGGCTTGTGGGCGCATCTTTCTGGGCGTCGTGGTTTTGACGCGGCTGTTCTTCCTTGGGCGTCTTCCGGGAGCGCCGTTGCGGGCGCCCTTCCTTGTGCTTGTGGGCAGTTTTGGGGGCTTGTGAGCATGTGGGCGCCAGTCTGTGGCTGGGCTTGTGGGCAGCGTTGTGGGCGCTTGGGCGTCTTATTGGGCGATGAAAAGGCAAGGCTGTTATGCGTTTGGGCAGGCGAGTGGCACCAAGAAGCTTGGGTTCTGGGCAAATGACACAAGACCTGACCGAATTTGACAGACAGGGACAGGGAAAGCAAAAGGAGAATCTCCTTGCGGGCCCTCAACAAGACGAGCCGAATAGGTTGACGGTTAGATATGCGCGGCGCAGCTAGTCCAAAAATAAAACAACCTTGCGGCCAAAGGCTATGGGGTTGGGCAACCTTTCTCAGCTGTTGGGCCAGAAATGCTTCCAGAAGGTGTCGTTGAATGCCGCCCTTGTAAACATTAACAGGCGGCAACTTGAACCCTTCCCTTTGGATTCTCACTCCCTGGTCCTGGACTTTAGTTATTTTTGGGAAGATCATGTTAGTTGTAAACGACAACTTTGGTTGCAGTTTTTGGCCAGTCCACTCAGAGTCAGGTAAACATGTTCAACCCCCATGAAAAGAAGGCTTGAACCCCAGTAATGTAAGCGCCCATATGGACCGCTGAGGGCGCCCGCAACAGCGCAACCCTAGCTCTCTGCTGGGTGCGCTTGTGGGCGCATGTGGGCGGGGTTTCATTGGGTGCTTGTGGGGTGTGAGGGGGGGGGTGGGCGGCACTGTTGCAGGCGCTCCCTTCATAATTGCTTGCGGGCACTTGTGGGCGCTCTTGGTGGGTGCTTGTGGGTGGTTGCGGGCGTTCTTCATGAGTGCTTGCGGGCGCTTGTGGGCGGCAGTGGGCGAGCGCCCATATGCGCCGCACACCCAAAAGCGCCCAAGAAGAGCCCCCACATGCGCCTAGAAGCACCCGCCAAGAGGAACGCCCACAGAGGCAACAGTGCTGCCCACAAGCGCCCGCAAGCACTCATCACGCACGCTTGCAAGACTTCCGTCCTTGTGGCCCACATGCGCCCACAAGCCCCACGAAGGAGCGCCCACAAAGCGTCCGCAAGCGCTCATGAACATCGCCCGCAAGACTTCCGCCCACAAGCGTCCACCAAGACAGCCCACCAAGAGAGGCACAAAGGGAGCCGACAGCGCCTGCAAGCGTCCTTGAAGTGAGCGCCCACAACGAAATGCCATTCCTTCACAGCAAGCCGAAACTGGCTGATGCTGGCCGAGGCGGGCAGCACGAAGCGTGTACAATAAAAATGTGTGCTCGCGGAGCTTACCCTTGCAAGCGCGAGCTCTACGTTCAAGGGCTGCTTTGTTTCCTGCTGTTTCATGTTTCTTTGCTGCTGTTTCCTGATGCTTCCTGCTTCTTCCAGCTCTTTGGAAGGCCCCGAAAACAAGAGGCCCCACAAGGGATTTGCTGAAAAGGGAAACCGTCAATTTTGCTGGGGTCCCCTTGGCACTAACGACCGCTTCCAGAACCGACTCTTCGTTCTGGCACGCGCTCTGCGAGCTCGACGTGTGAAACCCTGTCAGCCTCGCGTTCGCGAGGCGGCAGAAGCGGCTGCCTCTGGGGAAACGCGCACACACACACACACACACAAAAAAAAAAAAACAGGAAGAAGAAGAACCGCGCTAGGTGCACCACATGATCTAAGGATGGTCTCCTACCTTTTGTTGGTGTCCATGCCCGATTCCACTTTTGCACGTTCCGACTTCGTGCAAAAAGATCCAAAATGATTATTCAGGGATACACCTGAGAAAAATGCGCAAGGCAACTTCAAAGTGGGCCGCTGGGGCATTCTTCTCGGCGCTCACTTCGCGCCGAAGTTGGTGCCAAAGCCTCGCAAAGCCTGCGCCACACGCACAAAATGTTAGCCAACCACTCTACTAAGAAAAGCTGGCCACATGTCTCCTCAATGGAAACCGGTTGACCTCGGTGGTTCCTTTTCCCATTTCACACCTAAGCATGTCGAGTATCTGGTCCTAAAGCACCATTGAGCAGCCCAGTATGTTTTGCCCACCCAATCTTTTCTACCATGATTCGCGGGGCGAAGCTGTCTCTTGTGGGTATAAAATGTAATTAGAGACCCCTTGATGGACATCAATTTACATGGGTTTTCATGTCCAGCCGCCATTTTGGGGAGAGTCCCCTCTCCAATATCATTAATTTGCCTAAGTGCCCCAGAAAACTGAGAACATACGTGCATAGTGATAGATTCCATTCTACTTCTGACTGGCGAACACAATATGAACATATATTCTTATGGAAGCAAAGGGTTCTGAATCCATATTTCCCTCCCCACTAACCCGACTCGCCTTACTGCCCAGGTTGAGCTTGGGCTGCAGCACCCGGTTCTCCAGAGGTGTCGCCACCCGCTTGCCCAAGACCTACGGCTTGCCCACGGCTCGGCGCCGCCTTTTCTTGCTGGTTCTCGGCCGGGAATGAGGGAATGACTCCTAAAACCATCCCTTTTGGGATCCTTTAAGGGGATCCCTGGCTTCATTCCCAAACCTCCTGTTGATTCCTGAGAACCAGCAAGTTGGTTTGTGGATCCCTTTGAGGGTACCTTTTTTGGGGGGAAATGCCGCAATAAGGTGTAGCAGCCACTCCAGTTTCACGCCCCTCTATCTTTGGCTGAAAACCCCGGGACCCTGAAGGACAAGAAGACGCATGTTGAGTCTAGTTTGGGGTGAAACACTTCCCTTTGACTTTGAACCAAACAACGCAATTTCGAGGGTCATGTTCAGAAAGTTGCTTTGAACCCAGAGCAACAAGAGGCTCCGCCGGCGATTCATCAATTCCTCTGCAAGCAGCTCCAATGCGTGGAGGACCGCCCACATCACCAAAGTACCTGCGCACAACGTGCGCTATCTGTCTCAGCTTCAACAAACGACGTCCTCAACGTCGGGCACCCGCCCTCTCGCCAACAAAACGGGGTGGTTCTCCTTTCGCCCCCTCCTGTGAACCCCCCCTTCCCCCGCCCAAACAAAAAATGCGGTTGTTCAAACGCCCAGCTTTCCCTCTCAACTGGAGCCCAGGCACGCAGGCTGGCGCTGGCGAATTGACCGGTCGTGGGTCATCATGTTCAGGTCCTGACACTCAAAAGAAAGGAGTTCCCCAAATCAAAAGCTGATCAATTGATTGTTCCAGTCGAAACTCCCGCCTCAAAGGAGGTTCCAAAAAGGGAAACGGCTCGCAAACCCTCACTGACGCGTTCAGATTTACGCGACCCCATCCGCGCCCAAAAGCCCCGCTTCTGGAATGAGTGACAAAAAGCCACGGTGGCTCAATGAGTCGAGGTTGGCGGTTCCGGCTCCGGCTTGGTTCAACGTCCGGCGCCTGGTTGGCTTAAAGGAACACAAAAACAAAAAAACACCTGCTTTGAGGGAATCCATGTTGAGACAAGTCCATATGAAACCTCCAACTCTTGGCATGTGTGGCGCAATTCCAGTCCATCCAAGTGAGATTCGGCAGCTGGTGCTGGTTGAAGAACTCCTTGGAAGATGCAGCGGGGCAACTTGGTGCAATTTGGTTTAAGGATGCTTCAACACACGGGTGTGAATGCTAATGCAGCACCTTTGGTGGACATCCTTTAGATTTGTGCCCACCAACCACTTCTGAGGGGCTCCCCAAACAAATATCTTGGAGTCAAGCCAAAACTGTTTCGAAAAGAGGGGCCAATAAATTGATTGCAAAGATGCTCATTCAGGTTCTAGAAGCATGTTCCAGTCAGCAACAGTAGCCACTTCCGCCCAAAGGGCGATGCTTCTCGGGACTCTTGGGACCTTCACTCCCCTCCTCTCACAAGAAAAACGCTGGCGCCTGCTTCTCCGCATGAGTTCGGTGGACCTGTGCCACGCATTCCCCCACATGGCGGTGCATGTAGGACAGCGACGTCACCATGAACCTGGCAACACCGGACCGCCAAATGGCGATTGCGGGGCCTGGGACTTCGGCTGAAAAGGGACTTCTGGATTTTTTCCCGATGGGAAATGTGCAAACCTCTTCCCCCGAACCTTTTGACATGGGGAAGGCTTCTTATTTGTTGTGTGTGGGTTTGGACGTGTGTGTGCGTGTGGGTTTCCCCGGATTTGTTAGTGTTCGTAAAATTGAGGCTTTGTGTTCTGCAGGCTCCTCCCACATTGACCACAATGTCATGGGCGAAGAGCCCTGAAGAAGCTAAAACGCGCATCCAAACTCGAAAGCACCTCGCAACGGGCCAGCTGTCCTTTTGGTCTGGTCAAGCCGCAAAAAAACAGGGGGTCCCTACTTTGCCTGCGCAACGTTGACACATGTCAACGATTGTGGAGAATTGCCCTTTCCGTGATCCCAAAGCGTGATTCTCATCATCCTTTACCGCTTCAATCTCGAACGAGCTACACATCTGGGTGCTTCTCTTTTCCAAAAAGCCCCCTCAAAGCGGATGTCGCTTCTCCTTTTGGCTTCCCTTTGAAACCAACCAAAACACACACACGTTGAACAAAAGACAGTCAGGGGGGGGTCGAATCGAAGGTCCCCAGCCCGCGATCGTACCTGTTGTCGTAGGCGCGCTGCCAGTCCGTGAGGCTGTCCCTGTCCTTCGCGGGGGCAAAGACGGCGCAAAAATTGGAGCAACCACTCTGCCCCGGAAAAAAAGGTGACCGGTTTGGGGCCAGACATAGAAACATGGAAAACCAAAAGGTGAATAAGTCGGTTTTGGACAACTGGGACCACTGTTTGAACAGCCCGAATTGGGCCGGTTTCTTGTGTTTTGAGTGGGTACTTGTTTTTTGTGACTTTAAGTGGAAACCAAAAGCAAACCCTAAAATGAATGCACGTATTATTTGAACAGGGTACATGTTCAGTGCCCTCGAAAGGTGAAACAAATTCGCCCCAAGCGCGAAACGCCGCATTCGCCTGCCCGCGCACATGGGGCGTCACCGCGCGGTACCACTTGCTGGCGGTGCGGCCTCACCGAGTGGACCAAGGGGATCTGGCAATGCGGCCTCCGTTCGCTGATTTAAGTCCCTGCAAGGAATGCACAAACTCTGCCAGTGGAGATAGATTCCCTTGAAAGCCGTTTCAGGGGAGGATGAAAAGTATCGTGCGCGCATGGAAGGTGTCAACATAGGGAGTTGGACTCTAAAGATATGTGGTTTTGCTTCTGACGAAGATACCGCCCCGAAAACCCGCAACCTGGAAAATTGGATTTTCGCAAGCACCGATGGGGGAAGAGAAAGGGGAAACGGCCCCAAAGCTCCGACAAGGCAGGCTCTTTGCAATAAGCTTCCCAGACGTACGGGCACGGGGACTTGCCTTTCAGACGGGCTTTTGACCTCCCTCCCACGTTCCCATGACACCTAACGGTCCCTTTAAGAGGAAATTGATCTTCCAGCTACCCACAGGTGCCATCTTTGTGGGAGGAAGGGTATTTGCAACAGAAGACAAGTCACTCGCCGGTTCGGCTTGTGCAACCTGTAGGTTGCCTTCCAGGGCGGAAACAACAGCTGGACCACTGGAAACAAACGGGCAGGCAAAAGCCCAGCAATCGGCTTTTTGGGTTGAAAAGGAACCCGCCAGTCGAAAGGGGCCTTTAGAAGGACACCCACCATTGGCTGCTGCGCAAGCCTTCACTGGCAGACCGTCGCTGGGATTGCATGGTCACCTGACGCGAGTTCTCGAACCAACATGCTGGTCAATAACTCAGCCCGAGCCCGTGGGAACAAAACAAGGCCGTTCCCCCAGTTTGTGTCGGTTGTTTTTACAGGTTATTAAACCCTTGCCAAACAAGAGAACAAAGCGTGTTACTGGGCTGGGATAAGTTGCTCAATCGAAATGGGTCAACGAGGCTCTGACAAAGATGTTGTTGGCATGTGTCTTCCCTTAAGGTCTTGTGCGTTGTTTTGCTTTCGAAGGCTCTAAACAGTTGTAGTGCCCGACGCAACTTGGGAGTGCTTGCCAATGGATTGTATTCGACTCGATGTTTGCTTCAACAAAAATCCTTGAGGCTCCTTGTGGGTGGTGCGCATGTGTCATTTGTGTGTGTGTGTCTCGAATGCACGGTGCATGCGGAATTCTCGAATCCCCCCTCGGATTTGGGCCGTTCTCGGGCGCACATTTGCCGAAAAGGGTCATGAGATTCCGCCGACCCCAAAACCTCAGGGTCCGGGCGGCCAGCGGATGATGGATCTCAAAACCGACCAACAGCTCATGGTCTTCCAAACAGGGCAGTGCGCACTGCAAGAGAAACGCGAAACGGGAGCCCACCTGTCCCAGCACCTCCGGACCACATGTCTGATCCCCTACAGCTGCGGGCATGACCTTCACGTCCCCCCCCCCCCACCGTTTCTTGGCAGAATCAAACATTGGAAGGACAAAACGGAACTGCAACTCAACCCAGAAACAAACATCCGAGTTCTTGGCGCGCCAAGCATGTGGCACACTCAAGCTTTCATGTTCAGGCTCGTGCGAGGTTTCTAAGCAAAGACCAAGAGCCTGCGGCGCCACGCGGCCGGAGGTTTTGTCTTGGAAACTTGGCTGCGGCTCTGCCGGAGAAACTTGCCATACGTGCATTTTGCACGCCGCCTCGCTTGGAAGCACCTCCAGGTGCTAGGTGTTTGTCCTCAAATGTTAATGTCGACTTAATCTAACTTGTTGGGTTCGGAATAATAAAATTGTGGGCCAGCCAGACCCAATGCTAAACTAAGCGGGGGCCAACTCTAAAGCTAATTGACAAACAATACCCTATTGTTCTCCGCAGCACCCATACTAATAAACCACCCAAACAACTCATGTGAATAAAATTCGGCCAAACTTCTACAAGTACTACAAGCAGTACAACAAGTACTTCAAGACCACAACCCCAAATTAAATATGAACTGGGAACTTTCAAGACAATCAAATTTTGGGGGGACCCCTTTGTTCAACTGAAGTCGACATTATCCTACACTTCAAACAAAACAAACCATGTTCAGGGGTCTGATCGCCGAACCATACCTGTCACCGCGCTAGATTCTCCCAAGCGTGGCTTCGCGAGCTCGGGGCGTTCAAAAGTCCCCGCTGCTCGGCTTGGCTCCCACTTGTCCCTTCCGCATCCTTGGACTCAGAATGCGGTGCCTCAAGTCCCCTAAGTGAGCATAGGGTTTTTCCCCATGTAGGGGACTCATGATCCAAGCCTAGGTTTGGTTGTCACTGGCATGCCATAGCCTCCTGACGCCCAGCTATTGGCCCTCGCCGGCTTCTACCATCTCCATATTCTGCCGCAGCCAGTTGAGGACCTGCCGCCCCACTTGAAAACCGATGCAACACCACACCCCGGAAAGGCCGAGGAAAACCTGGCCCTTGTGCCCCAAACAATCCTGCTGTTGCTGTGGCCTTCCTCATGTTCTTTGTTCAGGGCTTCTCTTCAGGGGTTTGCCCGTGGGAGGTGCAGACGTGCTCCGGTCCTCATCCATCAGATGCCTCCGGAAGATGATCCGGTTGGCGTCCTGGCGATGGCCGAGATGTTTAACCGAACTCTGGCGTCTCTTGGAAGGCCGTTTTCCTCAACCCAGTGCTCCGTGGTTGGGGGGGCATGCATCAAGCCGCAAAGCAAGCAATCAAGTTTCTTGGCCACGAAGAAGCTTCAATGTAGACTAACCAGAGGGGTGCTTTGGGAACATCAGTCCCTTGAGGCGTGCCAATCCCAGCGAAGTTGTTTGGTCCACGTGGGCATTTATATAGCAACTGAAATCGTAGGAACTGAATTCTAGGATTCCCCCTAGTCCTTGTGAGGTGGTTCCTCTTAAATTGGGCCCGAAAGTGGCTGCTTACCATCTGGCTTTTCTTTGAGCACATATCCTGCACAAGGGGCCTCTGTTAGAAGCTTAGCCCTGTGCCGGGCAAAACACGAACCAAAAAGGAACAGCGGCCACTACATCTCCCCTTCAAAAGTTGACAATTGCCTCGCGACTTCCATCCGCCACTTTCGGTTCCAAAAAGGAAAATGGACAACCTGAAGGAAGCCCCAAAATTGGTGAATGCGACGCGGTCACCGAGGTGCCCGGTTCGCCAAACCACCCCTTGAAGGCAAGCTTTGCGCCTTTACACTGGCCTCCCATCTCACAAAGCGGAAACCGATTTTGACCATCAGACTCATGTTCCTTGCTTGGAACAAAAACCACACTCTTAGGGGCAGGTGGGTGAAAGAGTTTTAAAAGAACAACTGAGTGGGAACTTAGAAGGGGAGGAAAACAACTTGAGGCCCGACCAGTGGCCATGGGACTAAGGGGTGGAAGAAAACCCCCGTCCCAAAACAGGAAAAAAGGGCCACCGCTGTGTCTGGGAAGGTTCGGATGCTCTAGCATGGGGAACTTGCACCCCCCTGGATTTAGCCGTAGTTTACCAGGGTTGTGTGGTTTTTCCGTGTGGCGAACGGGGCATCCACCGTACCTTCGAATTTCTTTCCCTTTTTGGTCGTCACTTGTCTCTGGCAACTCTCCTGGAATTCCCGCGCGGGATCGCTGCCGACTTGCTTCATTGTCTCCCCGCTGTCCGGCTCGCCCAACCTGTGCTCAGTCGCTAGGGAAAGCTCGCGGAAAGTCTCAGGAGCTTGGACTGACACTTCGATCCAACACATCTGTAAGTATCGCAGTGGGTATGTCGTTTTAAAGGGACCTTCCAACTGAAGAAGAAGAAGAAGAAAAAGGTGCCAAAAAAGACACACCCCAATATCTCGGGCTTAAGAGAATATCAGGCATCTATTTTTAAGAAATCCAATGGCGCCTCGTGAGAGAAAAGGTGTCATCTGCTGCCTTTCAAGATGGTCGAAATGGATCCCTTTGAGTACAACCCGTCAAACTTACGGTGTGGGGAAGAAATGCCAGCAAAAAGCATTCGAACATCCCCCGATGATAAGACGCTCTCCACTATCGCGGGCATATCAATAAATACAGCATCACTTGTTACCATCTGTTGATTTCCATTGTGCGCCATGCGATGTTAGGGCCCCGTCACCCCGACATCTTGCCGCCCGCTTGGGCGCCGGCTTGTCCCAGGTTTCCCTCTCCACGGTATCCATGTCGATGTTTGGCAGAAGGCCCTGCATGGTGGGAGGGGTATGGTGGATTCCCTGGACGATCATGGGTAAACAGGGACAGTCAATGCCCATGGTGTCCCCTAGAACATCTCCCCCCAGCCTAAAGGAAGCTCAATTTAGTAATTCATTTAGGAACGCATCAATTCTAAACCCGCAAACGTGTGCATATATATGAATATATACCCACAAAACATACGTGTCGCCCATAAGGTCATGATCGTGTTGGCAGGTTAGGGTTCTCTGGGTTTAGGCTTAGGGCTTTTTAGGGTTTAGGCTTAAGGTTTTTAGGGTTTAGGTTTATGTTCTTTCGGGTTTAGGTTTAGGGTTGTTAGGGCTTAGGTTTAGGGTTGTTAGGGTTTAGGTTGAGGGTTTTTAGGGTTTAGGTTTAGGATTTTCAGGTTTTTTTAATGGTTATCTTAGGGTTTAGGTTTAAGGTTTTTAGGGTTTAAGTTTACTTTTTTAGGGTTTAGGTTTAGGGTTTGGGGGTTTTTAGTAGGGTTTCTAGGTGCATCCGAGGCTGGCTTCTCTGGTTTAGATTTCGGGCTGTGTTGATGATAGCAGTATATAACCAGGAAAAGTCGCCGCGCTCCATGAAGGGGGTATGGGGCATGAAGCTGGGGTGGGGCTCGCGGGCTGGGAAATCCTTTTTTGCTGCGCCTACCACGTTTTTTGGAGGTTTTGGGGGCCTGCCTCCGGGCGGTCGCGGGCAAGACATACGTTTTGGCCGAATATATACACATGTGCATATATCAGCTAATGTGCACAGCGTTTACGCATACCGCACATGAAAATGAACATGCATGGGGGGTGTTTTCTTTGGTGGTACCGTGTTTTGGGGTTGGTTTTAGAAAACCAAAAGAAAGCACCATCTTAGGAGGTCCGACTTCTAAAAAAGGACATGACATGTCCTTCCTCCTGCAAACAGAAGGCATGTGTCAGAGGGTGCCTGGAAGATCAAGTTCGTTTTCAAGGGACCCTCTGTCAGGTGCCTTAGGAATATGGGAGGGAGGGTACCCAAGATGTGGGGGTTGATCAATATTCCTGGCCCCCAAACAACCGTGGGTGACTTTTCTCATGTGGTTAAAAGATCATCTATGTTCCGTGTTTTTCACACCAATAGTTCCATATATACGTATACATACATACATACATATATATATATATATTATATATATATATATATCGGACCTTTTGATCAACCCTCATGCACAGTGAATGACCCAGGGGGTTAGAAATTCACCTAGGGACTCCCTTAAAGGAAACCATAGGGGATGGTTAGTTTTGGGGTCGTTCCCTCATTCGCTGCTGAGAACCAGCAAGATAGTAGCATGGTCACTCTTGGCGTCAGCTCAAAGCAGCTTTGCGAGGGACTCGCCTCGCGCTCTGCCACGAAGTACGCGGCAGTCGACAGCTCCTGCAACTGGTTCATGGAAGCCTTCCTCACTCACGCCCCTATACCCATGTCCTAGTACAATCTATTTCTTGTTGAAGGCTCAGAGGACCCAGTAAAAGGTGATCACATTTCGCTTGACCAAAGAAAACTGGGCTTTCCATGTCCACTTCACCAGTTCTATCGTCCAATTCCTTTCAACTTGCCAATAGGATCCCTCCTCCTCCAGCGTGTCGTCGCCCAACTCGGCCCAGTGGCACTTCACCTGGCAACCAAAGGATGCCCTGTTTCGCCAAAGCTGGCAGACACATGCACCCCCCTCCAACGTTCCAAGAACCATACCTTTTGAGCATACCCCAACCCTCCCATGATGATAGTGGCTTTCATTTGGGGTCCGGGGTATGCTCACAGGGTATGTTGGAGCCCGCAAGTACAGGATCACTCTATCAAACGGGACGCCCTCAATTTTATGGAAAACACCCAGAGGTTCTGACCTCACCGAAAGTGAGCTAGATGGTCAACCCACCCACCCAGCCGGAAGTAGATGATGTGAAGATCCACTGCCCTCACCCAGAATTACAAAAGCGCCTGGGGATCACTTTGAGAAAACCGTCAGGAACACTCCGCTCTGAGCTTCCCTTTTCCCCCCCGTTAAAGTAGCTCCCCCCCCGAACCGCGAGCCCCGCGAACCGCGGTTCGAACCCCGCGAACGGCGCCTCCAGCGCCTTGCGGAGGTGAGACTTCAGCTGGGCGTCCACGTTCTCATTGGCCTCAAGCCCGGAGTCCCCAAACCGTGGAACTCGAAGTACCAAACTCGGCCCATGAAACAAATCGCCGTCGCCTGGTGGTTTTTGTTTGTCCATCCACATGCTTCACACCACCCACTTCGACTTTCTGGGGCCTGGAAATCTGAACTGGTAGCGGGTCGCAACCCAAAGTTGTTTGTGCGTTGTTTTTCATTATTCTTCTTCTTTTTTTTGGGGGGGGGTCAATGCGTTTTGTTCCACTTGGCTCGGTGCTGGACCCGCCCGCACATGACAAGGCCTTGAGTAGCTAAGTCACATTGATTAGGATCAGGGCCTTGCAACAATGGCAACAAGTCGCAACAAACAGCAACCCATTCAATCCATTTGATGTGGACGGACGTCCACTTCGCTCCACTTCGATTGATAGAACCCGATTTGAACAGCTGGTCGAAAAAAACCACCAATCCCCAACCGGGGCTAGACGTTGTCCATTTACGGGTTATGGTCCTCCCGCGGCCGGGACACGACCAGCGCCCGAGACTCGCCCGACTCCGCCTGCACGTAGGCCGCCTGCCGCACCTCCTCGCCAATCTCCTTTCGCAGCTCATCGATGGTGAAGGCCTCGCCGAAGCCGGCGGCTTCGGGCGGCGCGCGCGGGGCGTTTTTTTTGGGGTGGCCGTGGGGGAAATCGTTGGTCACCCCCCTGCCGAAAAAAATGGGGGGCGCCCCTCCTGGTAAATGGAAAGGGGTAAAACCTGCGATCCAGATTCTGGTTGGATTTTTTGACCCATGGCGGTTGGTATGGAGTTCTCGGCGTGGAGTTTTTCGGGTGATGGAGTTGGGGGAACTGGAAGTTTGAGGCTGCTAAGGAAGCCAAAAATAATTGATGTGGTGTGTAGGAGCAACAAAAAGGAAGTCCAGAAGAATTGTTGCGGTGCGAAGGGGTTGGAAAAGGAAGTGGAGACGGTGTCTATTTGCTTTGACTTGGTAGCGGAGGGTCACCACAGGGGGGTATTATGTTTGGGGCTGCCCGAAAGATGGTTGTTTTCCCATTGTTTTTTCCATTTGTCCCAAAACAACGCCCTCAAGGGGGGCCGTCCCGGTCCCTGCCTCTGCCTTGCCCTCCTCTTCCGGGATGCCTTCCGGAGTCCCCGCCTCGCGAAAGGAACGCGGTAGGCTTATGCCCAGGGCTTCTCAATTCATTTGGCGCTTCTGGGTGAGTCGTTCAAATGGCTCTTGGCGCCCGTTTGAGGGATTTGGAGGGTTCCCCTATTCTGAGACAAACTTGGTGAAAACTTATGTCCTGGGGTACCCTCTGTTCACTAACATGGAACCAAAGGGTCCGATGTTCCAGGAAAATTGTCAGGTCTCTTGAGTAGTCGTCCACCTTGATTTGGAGTTGCCACGCGTGCTCCATTGGTCAATCGACCGAGGCGGCTCCGCATTCCTGAAAGCTTGAATTGTTCTTCTGGCGTTTCCTTAAACTTCATCCCACAAGGACACTGACTTCATCCATTCCAAACCTATTGAGTGCCCCCAAAAGCTCTACTTTGCTTGCCAGCTCTCCGGAAGGCCTGCTTGAAGAGGTCTTGGCGCTTCACCATCTGCGCGAAGTAGTCCGTAAGCTCAGGCAGAAACCGCTCCTGCGTCGCTTGTTCCCGGAGGCGAGTTGAAGGAATACGACGAATTCCTGAAAAGATGCGCTCCCGAGTACAAGCGGAAATAGAACCTGAGAAAGAGACTCCAAGTGCAAGAGGGGGGTGCAGGCGCGACTTCTTCGAAACCTTCTCCCCCATGTATAAAAATATATAAAATAATAATAATAATAATAATAATAAACTGCCCCAAACTGAGGCACGACTTTGTGATGTGCCGCCCCAAAGACAAAGTCTTTGGAATGACCTCAGGTGGGACCCTTTCAGCAGGATCCCGCGGTTCCTTCAGCTCTTGGCAGGTCACCGAGCAAATGATCTGCTGCCTAAGTGGGTCTGTCTGCTTTTGAGGAAGCCCTGTTTTTGGGTTGGGTTCAAAGAGAAATGCAAGGAAAACCGAAACCCATTTTGGGGGGTCCCCTACAAAGAAAACACCAAGTTGAGAGCCGGAAGAAAGGAATCCCCTTAGGGGACTAAGTGGGTTTCAGGGGACATGGGGGGAAGGGGGTCCCTTTTTGGTCGGCGGCACCTTGGGTAGGGCGAAAAGGACACGACCATATCGTTGACCCCTTTTGTTGAGGACGAGAAGGGCGCAAATGTCAACAAAGATCGGCCAAGCTTCTCATGCTTTCCTGAGGAAGAAAATAGGGACCAGCAAAACATGGCCAGCGGTATGCCGAGCCTTTGGACGGCTAGACAAATAAGTGCCGGGATTTACAGCCTGATGACCTCAGGGTTGGCTCCTCTTAAGATGGATTATAGAGGAATAGCATAGGAGCTGTGATTTAAGGTAGTTGTCAATGGTGCAATGGCAACGATGGGAGCCCCCACAAGAGCCAAAGGAATTGTGATATCACAATGCTTACCTTGAGTGCATAGCGGTCTTTTGGCCCCGCATACCAAGATGACGGTACAACTGCGGAAGTGAGCCAATCCATTCCAGCCGGGGGCGCAATCTATAGGGAGCCCGGCACTGCAAAGCCGGGCACCGATCGGGGTATGGTGGACCTGCAAAACCTGGTAGCAAAACCTGGTAGTTGTAGTAAATGCCAAGGCTTTCCTTGAGGTCAGCATCTAACGGCTTGTTCAATCGTCGGTCTCTTCCACTGGGGGAATTTGAGATGGGATGGAAATGCGAAGACTGGACACATGGAATCAAACTCATCTAAACCGATGGAGCTCATCTGTGTTCAATCACACTACTCCAAAAAGCACACCTACTGTGGATGGACAAAATCTTGGACTGATGATTCCCTGTAAATGCCAACAAACGTTCTGGTTTTAACCTTGGTTTCAAAGTGGCGTGCACTGGATTTCGAAATCGTCCACAGTATGGTTTGTGTTTCAAGCGTCAGCTTCCCTCTAATTGGTGGTTTGGTGGTGTTCTGGGGTGGTTTCCCCATTTACCCTCTACAGCCAGGGGTTCACATACCCAAAACCGCCAAGCCACCAAGCCACGGGTTCCCTGAAAGTTGGTTGCCACCAATGGTGACAAGATTCCAGCAGCCAGGTGAGGCCCCTGCCCACCCAGGCCACCGGCTCGCTGACCCAAAGTCACCTCGTTCGAGAGCCGGTCCGGTTCGGCGCGAGAAGATCTCTTCTGAAACGGAGCCTTTTCGGGGCCGGAGGAAAACCCAAAGGTGCTGAAATGTGAAGCTTGAATGGTGTTGGACAAGCCAAGAATAGAGCGATCTTTCGTCCGGGTTCCTTGTGAATTCTGTTCAATCAGTCCCTAGTGTTTGGAAATACCCAACTGGACACCGTTCCAAGCCAACAACCGCCTGGGGGTCCCAAATTTCGAGACACCCAGCTTGTCATTTTCAACTCGCAAATGATCCATGGTCAAAGCTTCTGTGGTCCCAAGTGCACAACCTTTGCACTGCTTGTCTACGTTTCCCACACGGGAGTGAACCCAAGAATAGTTTTTTTCTCTAGGCAAGGGTGGTACAACCTCTTGTTTGAACATGTTCAAGCATGTTCAAGCAAGAGTTTGAACAAGCTCTGTTGGTTTCCTGGAAAAGCCTGGCTGTCTAAACAAATGTTGCCCAACCCTGCTGTGACCATGGCGCAAATGAACCTCGCACCAAGAATTCGGCATCACCGCTCCCATTTCTGTTCGGGATGCCATCCCCTCCCTACTAGTATCTAGGTTGCAAGTGGTTTGGATTTCGGTTCTACTGCAGCCCAAGTCTTGATCTCATTAAGGAAGCTCCGTTCAACTTGGCCTTTCCGAATGGGTACACGGAATGCTAATCAACACCCCACAAGTACCCCACTCACACCCAGTACCCACTTGCTTCAGGACATGATGTCAGCCTCTGACCTAAGGAAAATCGAGACCAACAAAAGGAAACTGGGTTCTTCATGGCAAAACCCCCAACAAGAATCCAACCCGGCCTTTTGGGACTACTGATGCCTTGCCATCGCAACCCTCCCGCCTCCACATCCCTCGTCTCACCCACGGTGATGCCCTCCAGGTTCTTCTCCACCTCGGCCCGACGCGAGTCCGAGTTCGATGTCGCATGATTTCGCCCCTGAGTGACCTGGGGGTGTCTCTTGTTTTCAGGATTTGGACCCCCCAAATGGATTCCGGTTTTCCTTTTGGTACCGAAACCTTTCACACCTACCAAAAACGGGGCACCAAGTCAAAAATAACAAGGGAAACGCGGCCGGAGTTCGGTTCCGAGGTTTCTGATGGTTAGGCTTTTCGGAGTCTTGTGGTTGGTAGTTGGACCTTGACATGAATCTGTTCGACCCCGAAAACGACGGGGAACAATTGACTGGTATATCACTATGTAGCCAGGTAGGCTAGAGTCATGCAACCCGAACCATCGTGTACCTGCAGGGGGTAGGTAGACGGCAGAATTCGAGACATCTTGGTTTTGTCAAGACTTGGGATTTGTGCCAGTACATGTGTTCCCGCCACTCAGTAAAAGGGATCCAGCCATAGGCAAACAGGTGAATCAAGATGTAAAACCTCGAGGTCAGATATGTTTTTTCTTATAGTGGTTGACCTGGGCAGGCGCTTTGTGAACAAACAGGGGGGTTCAAAACATGGAAATCCTTCGGTTGAAGGGAGTCACCGATGTGTTGTGGGTTTCCCCCTTTGGGTTTCCCCCTTTTGGGGATAAACCCAAGCGCAGAGCCAACTTCCAAAGATCAGCAACCCCCCGCACCCCCCTCGCCTGAGCTCTCAAACCCTGCCTTGCAATCCCTGAGCCACAATCAACCCTTCCATGGTACCAAGGGGGTCTACCCGAAAGCTGATAAAGACTCAAAAGGGCGGCATTGTCCGCACCTATGTCGAATGTGTCGAGAAAACGGTCTCTGCATGCTCTTCTCCAGCCCCTTCTGGTCCTTCCTTGGCTCTCTTTCAGTGCTTTCATATAAGGGGTAGATCCAGAAGCCCCATCCCAGGTCGTTTCCTAGACCTGTGCTTTTCGAGCGCTCCGGACCCAACCTGCTTGGAGAAGTTGCTCGCACCCAGCTCCATCTCCAGGCCAGTGGCCTCAGAATGACCACAGGGTCGGCGGGTTTCGCCATACCCTTCCTGAAGATTCTGGGAGGGGAAATTCTGCGATCTCACGACGGACATATAGGAGTTTTAGATAGGCGACTTCACGAAAAAAGCATCGGTATTCAGGAAAAGCAAGGTAAAGACGAGAACTACCAGGAACTTCATGGAGAATGAATCTCCAGGTTGTTGGGATTTTGAAGGGACATCCAGGGAAAACACCTCCGATTCTCCGATGTTCCCAAAAAAATATATTTTCAGACACGGTCCCCGTTCAGTTGGCCACAAAAGTCGCTGACACACACACATGAATAGGTGTCAAAACAGGGAACCTCCAGCACCCCTACGTTTTCCCCTTTGGCTTTCCCCTTTGGCTGGCCTTTGTGGGTCCCTCGTGTCCCGTGTCGTCCCCACACGGCTAGCCTCTCTCCTTTTCCGAGAGCCCAACGGAGCCAACCTCCAGGGGCTCGCCGCGGCCGCCCTGGCAATCTGGCAAGTTGATTGTTTTCGCAAATGGGCGAGTTGTTCGGCTCCAAGAAAAATGCTGTGACACACTCTGCCAAGGTGCTTCACTTCATGAAGGAGGGGTTTTTGGGTCTTTTGCTTTGAGGGCATCGTTGGTTAAACCAAACGGCCCAAGTCAAGTGCACTTGTTCATTTTTTGCTCCCAAGGGTTTGCACCCTTGGGTTTTGCGTCCTTCTGGTTTCCCCCCCTTGAACTTGCTGCATCTCAGGGTCCCTGAAGGAATGACCCCCAACTGAACCATTCCTTTTTCCTTTATTTAAGAACTTCTAGAAAAGGGGATCCCGAGGTTTTCCAAAACCCTTGATATTCCTCACTGAGAACCAGCAAGCTAAAGACCCTGTCGTTTACACGTCCACTCATTCATATGAGCCAAGGACAGAACGATGGGTGCCCCACCCCCCATTCCCTAGGAAATTTGGGTGGGCCCTTCGTGGTCTCCCCAACAAATCATAGACTGCCTGTACACTTGTCAGTGGCCCATATGTTGTCTATGGGTCACTCATTCAGGCCAGGGTCCCAGGGTTCGTTCAGCCTCCTCTCTCCACCGACTTGACAAAGCCTCCTCATTCAGCTCATAGCCCTGCATGTCAATTTTCAGCACCTCGGCGCTCGAATCGGCGCTGAATTGCCGTCAGGGGAGAAAGGCCCCCGCTTAAAGACACCGGTGACAAACGGAAGGCCTGCCACTTGAACAATCCGGTGGGTGAAACTCCATGTGAGCCAGCCACTAAATGACGTCAAAGGAGGTCAGGCCAGGCAAGGGCCATGTGTGTCGCAAAACAAGTCATGTTGCGTCAACTGGACCTTTGGCGATCTGAAACAGCCTGCCCCTCGACTGAGCCGCCGGAGGCCGCGGCATCACCAATCTGCGCCCCTCTACCTGGCAGTTTGTGGTCCCGATGCATCTGCGATCCTGGAAGCTGGCATCTTTCTGGGAAGCCCATTTAAATCATTTGCAAGGCGGCATTTCCTATCGGACAAGCTCATCCTTTGGTGTGACAAGGAGGAAATTGGCGCCCACTTTGGGAGACCATTTGTGCTTTGGCCAGGATTTTCGGGTCAGCAGATTCTGATTCCGAGCCAAAGAATGCAAAGTCAGGGGTCGGTCAACTCAGCATTGAGGAGAATGGCAACCTCAGATCCAGTCACAAGGGAGATAGTGGCGCTTGCTTTCCTCGTACAATCACATTTGCTGGTAATTTGGGGAGAGAGGCTCTAGACAGCCCACAAGCGGGGCACTGCCCCCCGCGAGAACAAGCAAGAGAGGGGTATGTTAACATGGGACACCCCACTTCAAAGGTGTGCAACATTCTCTGTTTGATGTATTTCTGCAAACCCGGTTTTCCGTTCCCGGTGTAAAAACCCACCCCCAACACAGGGCCCTCCGGGCCCCCCTCGGTTTTTCGCCTTCCACGGGGTTCAGCGAGGCGAAGCTCTTCCGGAGGTGGCCTAAGGTCTCCTCCACCAGCCGCGCCTCGCCGCCGAAAACTCGCCGCGCGGCGGTGATTGAAGCGGACGGCCACCGGGGTTGTTGTGTTTTTTGGTGAAACGGGTCCCCTCGTGTGGTTGTTTGTTCGTTTTCTTCTTTTTTTGGGGGGGAGGGAGGGGGTCCCAAACTTCCAAAGTCGAAATGCAGCTGATGAAAAAGCAGGTGCAGCTTTGGAGAAACGTGTTGCTTGACTTGCTGGCTGAATAGTAGCCCCGACCTTTGCCCTACAATTTGGATCCATATTAATATGTTTTGCTGGGAGGAAGGGTCATTCGACATGGTTCTCTTTTGAGAAGAAGCAAGTGATCCGGCATGAACAGGCTTTGACCCTTGAGGCGATAAAATGGCATTGCTCATACTTTGTGAGGCAGGCAGATCAGGTCGCCACCAGTTCACTTGGCCAGAACTTAAGTTGGTGAACTAACCCTGAGTTCCATGGGCGACACGAACTTTGGCCATTTGAGCCCTGGGAACCCTTCGGGTCAAAGCCAAATCCCCGAGAACGCTTCGAACCCGAAGCTGCGCATTCCTACCGAAAGCGCTGGATAAGTTGAAACGTGCAGATTCGCGGGGAAGGCGACGATGTATGGCGCTGCCCCTGCGTTTGGCGACCCAGGAAAGCCTTGCACAACGCCCTACGTGTACTTCCGAAACCGGCCGAAGAGCTGCGCACATGCATAGAAACCAGTCAGCAGCTTCCAACAGCTTCCGTGGATACTTGGTACCATACCTTGAAGTCACATGGCACCAATGCCCTTCTAAAACTCTGGGTGCTGCTTTCAAGTGGCGGCCACTTTGCTTCACCAGCTGCCAACGAATTCGTGGCAACCCCGAGGCAACAGGGCCCCAGAGAACGCTTCGGGGGGGGGGGGGGGGCACGCGAATCAATTGTTGTTTTACTTGGAGGGGTGTCCAACCCACCAGATTCCTTGAATATGCCCCAGGCCCTTCCAGCAAATCCGTCCACGGCCTTCCGAAACTAATGGGCTTGTCCTTATTGGGCCCTTACTTGTTTGCTTGCCAGCTGTCTTGGCAACACTTCGATTGATGCCGCCATGTTTTCTTCGAGATAGATTTGGCCTGGGTACAATTCTGCCTATTGGCGGCACGCACAGGTCTTGACCAATATACCGTCACAGGTGCACTCTCCTAGAGGACGGCCCCCGCCGGGACCACAGCCGTAAATGCATTGCGTCTCATTGTCGCACGACACCAAAATCCCTTGCTCGCGATGCAGCCGGCAGGAGTTTTCCGTTTCCTTTGTGTACCCCAGGTAGGACCGAAGATCCGCGACGTGGCCGTGGCACTCTGACAGGGCTGTCCGCAGAAACTGCGTGTCTTCTCGGCCGGCAGCAATTTTCGCATCGAGCTCGGCGAAGGAAGCATTGGCCCTCGAGCCTTGGTACAAGAAGCGGAGCTCCTTGATGGTGTGCACCAGTCCTTGAATGTCGTGCATGAGCCACGCATTCTCTGCCTCCTCCGCATCAGTGTGAACGGAGATTGGTTCGCCTCAAGTCAAGCTTGATGAAGTCACTGTAGCAGGGCTCCCCACATGTCCTCTCGAAACATAACCCCAACTGTCTTTGAGCTGACAACCAAAAGGTGGTGTAACCAACCTGGAACAGGCAAAGTCTTAAGCGGCGCGCGTTTCTGGGCGTCAAAACGTCCCAACTCGAATGTTCTTCGGAAGGACCATCTTGTTTTACACGACAATCCGCACTTGAGTGCCCCCTGGCAACGACTTAGCCATGGTTTGCAAAGTTGCTTTCATTGAAACGAGGAAAGTAAACCAGCCACACATCATGTCACATGAGATGCCTCGAAGCTTGCTCCCTATAGGGCAACTTTCCCAACCAGAAAAATCCTGCCCATCCTCGCGACAAGCGCGCGAGGTGGAAAAACCTCGGCTTCGTGCCGGTGCCGGCCTCCTCTTCCTCCTGGATCTCCGGCAACTCCACCACCGGCTTCGCGTAGTCCGAGGCCACCGCCACCTGAAAAGTTCAAAGTTGGGGTGGCGGGGTCCATGGCCTAAGTCCTTGCTGAGAACCAGCAAGCTGTGACGGTACCCCTTCGAAAGCCAATGCAAAGGAGAACCAAAGCGTCGGGGGTCGCCCTTAAGGGAAACGCAACAACCACCCCATGTTGGTGTCTCCGCCGTTTGAAGCCAAACCGCTTGAGTTGGAAAGGTCAGATTTCGGTTTCCCTCAAACATCGCAAGGAAACTCCCTTCAAAAGGCCCAAAAGGCCCAAAAGGCCCAAAAGGCCCAAAAGGTGAGTCCCGTTTTTGGGGGAGATATGGGCCTGTCTTGGCGGTTTTGTCAGGGCAAGCAAAAGAAACTTCCTATACTGGACAAATTGCTATGCGTGGACCGAAGGGGACCTGAAAACATGGTTTGTGTCCTTTTGGGTTTCTCCCAAAAAGGCTTCGGTGTCCTTATGGCTTCATTGCGAAGATTTTGAAAATTATAGTTTTGATTTGGGAGACTCAAAGAGGGTTGATAGCGGCCTGAAATCTTCTTCCAACATCTTCCTAACATGACCTGCAAAGACAGGTCAAAAATACAACTTTTGGCGCGTTTTCCTTTATATCCAAAAGGCGGGGGGGGGGGGGGGGGGTTGGGGGCCTCAAAGCGGGCACGCCATTTTGGACCCAGCAACCAAACAAGGTTCGACACGCCGATTTCGGCGCCTCCGGCTCCATGACCGAGGTCCAGTTGATGCCCGGCGTCCTGATCCAATGCTCTCTAGGCCTAAACCGAAGAATCCTTTGTTGCCTGTTTTTTGGCAAGGACCCCGGCCGGGACCCCATTTTCAAGAAACCTTGAAATCGATTCCAGGCTCTGCTTCATGCTTACCTCAACATATGAGGTCAAGGATGAACGGGTGTGTGTTTGTGTGTTTGTGCATTTGTGTAGTTGTGTTTATGTAGCACGTGTATCTGTATGTGTATATGTATGTCAATGTGTATGTGTATGTGCAAGTGTAGGTGTATGTGTATGTGTCTGTGTCTGTGTGTGTCTTGAGGCGCCTGGTTGGGGTGGCGTTAAAAGAAACACAAGCAAGCAAGCAAGCAAGCAAGCAAGCAAGCAAGCAAGCAAGCAAGCAAGCAAGCAAGCAAGCAAGCAAGCAAGCAAGCAAGCAAAGCAAGCAAGCAAGCAAGCAAGCAAAGCAAGCAAGCAAGCAAGCAAGCAAGCAAGCAAGCAAGCAAGCAAGCAAGCAAGCAAGCAAGCAAGCAAGCAAGCAAGCAAGCAAGCAAGCAAGCAAGCAAGCAAGCAAGCAAGCAAGCAAGCAAGCAAGCAAGCAAGCAAGCAAGCACAAGCAACACACAAACACGCATACATATATATATATATATACATATATATATATATATATATATATACGCGCACCCACACACATATCAGACATATATGCACCCCCCCCTGGAATGCTCAGGTGTTCGTCCTAACATTGACATGTTTGCTGTAAAAATGAGTGTGAAATGCACTTTTCAGCTGCTAAAAATGATGCTCAAAAGATGCACTCTTTTTGAGACCTAAATTATAGCATCACTACTTAGTGCAATCCAGGATGCGCTAGCACGTGTAGCATATCCTGGATTGAAGATTGAAGATTGAAGATTATCTCACAACTCTTGCTGAAATTCTTCAAATCTAAACTTAGGGAAATCCAGGATTTGCTAGCACGTGCTAGCACATGTCAGTTTGACCTAAGTATGGGTTTGAAGATTTCCAGAAAAGTGGCTTGAGAATCTTCAATCTTCAATCTTCAATCCAGGATGCGCTAGCACGTGCTAGGACAGCTTGGGTTGCGCGAAGTACATGTTTGAAGAATCCCATCAAGAGTTGTCAAAGAGCCTTCAATCCTCAATCGTCAATCCAGGATGTGAAAGCAGATGCTGGATTGCCCAAGTATGAAATCTGACAAGGCGGACAAGCAGAGCACGTTCCAAGAGTCAAATTGTGGATGTGCACCGCCTGCATTTTGCCAATAAGGCAAACACGTGTTTTGAAACCGATACAGCTTTTGTGGGACTTGAGGGCTGGCCAGGATGGACGATTCTCAAAAAAACAACATATGGAGATCTTCAATCTTCAATGCAGGTGAGAAAACCTTGAAGAGTCTAGAAAAACTGTCAAGCTTATTAGGGCCAGGATTGAGGATGTTCTAAAACGATACCTGTGGAATCTTGAGTAGTTGGCCTTCGATCCAGGGCAACATGATCTGAGCGAATGCTGAAATCACCGCGTTCTACAGCTTTTTATGCCAAGAATAAGATCTATGTTTGAAAACACTTTTCTGTTGTTGATTTGGCTCAGTTCTTGCTTGGTTCAAGCCACGTGGAGTTAGATAAGGACAATAACCCTTATGATTTTTCTCTTGATCCCAGTTGCAACTGGCCATGACAATAGCTGTGTTCGCCAATTGACTTGTGAAACGCACAAGAAACTACAACCGGTTAAAGTTGAATTAGGTTTGAACTCGAAATCGCTCTAAATTTCATATGATTCCTATACTTGAATTTCAATAGTTGTTCTTGACAGTGGTTGAATCATATTAGACAAGGAACGCCCAATTGAGATAGCTGCTTTGCAAGTTTGATTTAAATACACTTAGTTAACATATATCTACTCGAATTCTGTACAAAAAACGAACTAACATGTAAATGCAACTGCGCAAGGACACGAAGCACTTGTATGTTTGACTTGGATGTCAGTTGCAAGAAGGATTGAGTTCCTTTCCCCCAAATGATTTGCCGAGGCTCCTTGTAAACTAGCAATAATAAAACCAAACAGCTGTTACAGGCACGATAAAGTGCACTTCGCAGACTCCAGCGTGACTTTAAGCGCACTTTGCGTTCGAGCTGTTTAACAAGGAGCTCCTTTTGAACGCCGAGCTTGACTTCTGCTTGGTTTGACTTTGCATGGAGTTGCACGTCCTGTCAGTCTGGCCAAAAACTTGAGTTCTGGACGCAAACCCGAGTATTTCAAGGGGGGTAGTGTATATATAAATACATATATACACAACGAAATGATTCTTTGCCACCAAAGACGCACCTCTGAAGGACTTAGAACTTTCGGCACGCATGCACACTGCAATCTTTGAAGGGGCAACCAATTTTCTGCATGCTGGATGCCAAGCCGGTCCCAACATGGGAATTAATCTCCATTAGGGACCATATGTCTTTTCTAAAAACCCCTCTAAAAATGTGAATTGGCCTGCGTTTAAAACCAGCCAAAATGGGGCTTCCTGACACATTTGGGGTGGACGTTGTCATGTGAATTCTGTCCGCCAGCTATGTCCTTTTCGGGGTATTGAAGCTAGACGAAGGAAAACCTCCCGGTGGTTGATGTTTGGGGGGTGGTAAAGGGAATTTAACAAGAATCTACCTTGGGGTTCCATAGGCAAACTGTGACAAACCCATTTCAAGACACGCGACTTTGCCGCTTCTTGGGCATCGGCAGCTTGTCAAGCTCACAGACCACGAACTCTCGCCCGTCGCCGCCGGCCTGCGCCCATGCCCACATTCTCCCACGCGGCTGTTACCGGCAGCTTGTTATTGTTCGGCGGGGTTCGCCTGGGGTGTGTAAACCGTGTTGGAAAAGCCGTGCCCGATTCCGGGAACGAAATTCAGGCTCTTGCCAGGGGTCAGAAAGGCAGCCCTTAGGACAGAGGCAACACATGCCCGAAGTCCAATCTAACTCAAAAACCAACCCACAAGCTGGGTGGCTCGTCTTTTTTGGAGTTTGTACCCCTTTGTTGGTGGTTTGAAGGGGACACCAAAAGGAAAACCACCATTTTAGGGGGGTCCAAATCCCAAAAAGAAAACAAGGCAGCTGGACAAGCAAGCATCACTTAAGGACATGTTGCCTTGATGTTGCCTTGGAAGCCAGAAACAAGAGCACACACTCACTTCCTAAGTGGATGGGCCGGAAAAAATCCAAACCCTCCGAGTGCCACTATAAGGGTCTTCTCAAAAAGTATAAAGTCCAGCAACTCAGGAAGTGAGGTTCCATGGTGGGGTTAATTTATGTTTTCCAACAAAACCCTCCCAACAAAACGCGGCTCTGGTGTAGGACGCCAGTATGGTTCATGTGCGTAGCTTCCCTCCTCTGTTCGTGAGGGACTCTTCAAGAAGATCAGAGCCCTCCCCCGGCATTTTGTGGGGCCCATTTTGAGACCTTGTTAGGGAATCGAAGATGGGGGGTCCACATCCTAACCAAAACGACAAGATACGACAAGCCACCCGTTTGCGCCGTCCTCGACCATCCAAATCTGGTCCCCAGGCTTAATGCCATGGGCGAGTCGTCCGTTCAGGATCGTCTGGCCCTCCGCCACCAGCCTCGGAACGTCTCGTTTCTTGGCCGTGCCAAACACATCATATTCTCCCCATATTCATCAACCCCAGCTCAAAAGTGATGAGTCCCCACTGAACACAGGGACACCCGATCAAAAGCTGGGGTTGATTCAACATTACATGAGTTTTTTCTTGCTTGAAACTGCCCTCCCATACAACCACGGAAGCGAACAGGGGGGTTTTCGGAAGACGACCATCCCGTTTTGGGTCCCCAAGGCCTCTCTCTCCATCTGAGGGTCGGCCCTATTTGGACGCCATCTGTGCTGCAGCATTTGCCAAGACATGAGTCATGCAAAAGAGGGACAAGCAAAAGGGGGCGCCCCTCTGAGTTCCTCCAAGTTTCAATCAGGAATTGGCTCCAAGTGAAACCATGGCAACTGATTTCACTTGGAGTGGGACCACCCCCTCGCCTGATGATGGTCCCCTCCTGTTGCAGGTCCAGCTCCACCTCACCCGGTTTTTCAGCCGAGGCAAATGTCTGCTCCCTGACAGTGCCATGACTGTCACGCAAACCTTCCGTGGAAGGCACTCTGTTGATGGAACTGCGCCACAAAACATCACTTACCCAAAAGACCTAGAAATACAAGGTGATCACCCTTAGGACCTTTTCAAGTGGACCCAAAGGGAAAGCCAAGAGCTTGAAAGCTCGGTTTGAGAGACCAACACATGGATTTCTCCGGGCGCCCCCGGCGTCCGGCTGCATTTTCTCCCCGCGCTCGTTGACCTGAATCGCGAAAGCTTCGAACCAGCCCAAAAGACATGGAATCTAGATATAGCTAAGTGGCGAATTCCCCCCAACCCCCGACCGAACAACTAAGGTACTGACCATGTAGCAACCAATTGAAATTGGCACACAAGTTGATGCCTAGAAACACCAAAAGGGGAATATACCTGAAAGACAAGCACGTGTTCAGTCAAAACGTGGATTGATTCTGCTCCCCTTTCCTGTGGCACCCTCGTGTTCCCACGTTCACAAGTCACCCCTTGCCAATCGTCCACACCTTTTGAGTGGCCGGCCAAGACCCGCAGAACCGGCCCCACGGAACCGGAAGGAACCGCCGGTTTCGCAGACCGACGTAAAGGGTACCCCAAATTGATCTGGTGGGTCAAAAATAGGTGCCGCAAGATGGAACGCTAAATGGAACCAAGGACTAAAACCTGTGGTATGGTAATTTAATTTTGACCCATACCCATCTCCTTTTCCTAAGACCAAAGCTGGAATCCTCGAACTTCAAGACTCTCCCAACAGGTTTTCTGGGCACAGCAGGCAACAGCAAGTATAGACTCGAGATGGCCTGTGTTATCAATGAGACCTTGAAAGATCGTCCGGCACAGCTCTGCGTGGCGAGTGAGTGCGACAAATGGACGCGAACAAACAAGCATGGACCATAGGCCATTCGTACAAGGCGCACGCATCGAAGCCGGATTTATTGAGTGCAACTGACCGTAGTGATAAACTTCCGTTCCAGGAGTATGCAGCTCAACTGGGAAACCGCTCACGGTCAAGCTCAAGCAGTCAAGGTCCGCTCGCCTTTGGCGGCGGCAGTGGAGTGAAGAGGTAGAGCGTGACGCTGGTTTGGACCTGGGAAAGCAGTCGTGACTATGTATTGCTTCTGTAGTAGTTTGCTCCACTTGGTCGGCCCTTTCAAAAGACTCTAAAATACCCCAGGAAAGCCAAAGCCGCAATGTTTCAATCGCTATGGTTTCGACCTCTTGAACTGATTGTTTCGGCAAACGTTGCCCAACTGTGCTGACCAGGAAGGGGGGCTCTGAGGCTCTGCAAGCCTGAGCGAAGAAATCCACTGCCCTAAATGCTTCATGAGGGTCGTGTCCGGGTTCCCTTAATGGCTGCCTGAACTCCGGGGGTCCAAGTGACCCAGTCGTGACCGGGCGTCAACCACCTGTCTTTCAACAAGGTCGACTTGTGTGCGTCCCCCTTTCAACGCCCAACCTTTTGCTGTCCAATCATGATCCAAACCTGATGTGCAGTTTTCATCAGTTCTCATCTTGTTCCCTTCAAGAAAGAATCGGTTTTGTCAAACACGTTTGAAATTGGCACGGCTGTTGTGGTCCGATTGTCGCCAATGGGCTCGTTTGTTTATCGGTGATGTCACCTTCGGAAGCTGAGGGACCGTGATACCCCATGTTTAAACACCACAGCCAAATATGGCTCGTCTGTTTCAGGATGTCCTTCCCTTTCCCTGCAAAACCACCAAAAAAGCGGGGGTATCCAATCAAAACAAGACCAGCGGCATGCATCTCTGGACCTGGGCATGTCGGCTGAGATACCGACAAAGGCATATGTGGGCGCGCGGCCAGCATGCCATTCCCCCACATCCTGCGCTGAAGAGGGCCTTCAAGAGTCCTCCTTGGCTTTTGGTAGGGGTTTGGCCCAAGTTGTTTGGCCCATGCTGACCGAATTTGTCGGTCCGCGACGAATTCCGGGACCTGAGATCGATTTGTTTCGCAGCGCCTTGTCCACGCTCGGGAGGACCCAGCTAGCAGAGTCCTCCTGGAGCCAAAGGCGCTCGCCAGGGGCTGGCTTCCGTGGTTGGGACAGTGCTTCTGCCAAAATGTTCCGCACGGAAACCGTCCGAATTCAGAGAAAGGTACTATTGGTTCCACGAAATGTTGAGCTCCAAACCCGAAGAAAAACCAAATCGACGGCAACCCACCAGCGGCGACCGCGCCTCAAGGACAGGGGGCTGCTTGGTCTTCGCAAACTTCAGCGGGGAGTAGCCCGCGGCACTGCCTGCGGCTCTGCGCGCCACCTGCGGGTGCTGGATGCCACATCAATCCGCTTGGAACGAAAGCCATCCGTAAGGAAGCATGCCAAGCGAAGAAACCAAGGAAACTGTGAAAAGAACCACGAAGGAAACCACAAAGAGGCCGTCAAGGAAACGGAAGGAAAAGAACACAAAAACACAGGGAAACCCAAAAGGATATCACAAGAGCATCAAAAGGTAACAAAACATTACAAAAATTGCACCAGGAAACCAGAACAACACCAACCCGCTGGGTTCTTTTGGATTCAAACTCCTCGCAAGTCGTATGGCCTTGGCTCCTGGGGACCCGCGCAAAGCTGCATACAAATGGAGGTGCGGTTTGTAGAAAACCCCCCGTAAATGACGGTTTTCTTTGTTTGGGATTCCCCTTAAAACCACCAAAAAAGGGGTACCAACTCCGAAAAATGATAGGCCCAAATGGATGTGTGTGTGTGTATGTGTGCCAACCCTTCTTACAAATCCATCCCTCGGTTGCTTATGGAGAATCAATGCGCAAGGAAAACATAACTCTCCCACTTTTCAGGCGAGGAAAAGTGTGCCGCACAAACTCGTAAGCCGCCAACCCCACTATGAGTGGTTAGTCTTCCACTGGCTAGGCCCCCTAGGCCGGATTTACCTGCAACTCATAACCTGGGCTGTCCGTCTTCCGATCCCCTGCTAAAGGTTTAACTCGGGTTGGGTTGCAACCGTAAAACCTAGAAACCTCAGGAATCAGATGGGCGCAGAACCACCAAGTAAACTTTCAAGGGACAAAAGTCATCCAAGCGTCCGATCCATTGCCCTGCCTGCGCCCGCACGCACGCCGCCCAGGCCTCGGCAGGAGCTCCCCGAAAAAGTTGCTGCAGCAACCCCTCTGCAAACAGAAGTCAAAACTTTTTGTGGGTCCAATTCAGGAACATCCGGGCTGTTGCAACCAAAAAGTTAACCTCCAAAGCTTCGGTATCAAAAAAACATAAAACTTCGAAGGGTCCACTCGCGAGACCTGACCCCAAAAGCCAGAACCGACGACGCCGAGCCCCTGGCCCCAAGGGCGCAGGCTTTGGGCAAGGCGCCGAAAGATGCTTCCGCCCTGCGCGTGGAGGAGACGCGCAAAGCATTGCAACGTCAAAGAACGTTGAGGTGCGTGCCGTGGGGCTGACTTTGAAACCACTCCATGGTCAAGCCTCCTGGTTTCGCTCATGTTCACGGACCTTGCCGTGGTTGCCAAAATAACCATATTTCAGCAGTTCTTCTGGGGGCTCGCTAGACACCAAACTCCCTCAAGCAAGAGCTGCCTCGTTTCGGCAGTCACCATCCTTCTGAAGGCTCACTACTAGAGGGCCGTCCCGTTTCGGCAGTCGTCCTTCTGAAGGCTCGCTGGACTCCAATCTCCCTCAAGGGCCGGCCCGTTGGGCCAAGGGAGTCATTCGACCGTGGCACCCATTGAATGTGGTCTTGAAAGGAAAACAGTACTCGCCTGCAAATTAAAGATTGAAACCCCAAAACACACCATGGTAGAGGAAACTCCTATTGTGGGGAACCCCTCTTTGGGGTTCCATGTTAATTTGTTGGGGAGTAGAATGGAGGATGCCAACAAAATACAAGGGATGGTTGAAGCCCGCCCGCACAGAGTTTCAAAGTTTGAGTGCGAACAAGCGAGTGCTGGGTGGGTTGCAACACACCTTCAATGCATATCTTGAACAGGCAAGTTGCGCAAGAGATTCTAAGATGTAAGGAACGATATAAAATTGTAGGGGTGCTGTTAAAGAAACGTCTGCAGGTAACAAATGATGCAACTAAACATGGACACATGGGCATCAAATCGATTCGACATCAGCGGCACGAGTGATTGAGCCTCTCTCCAACCACAAGGACTACTTAGAGACTGCCACCTGTTCTCTGCCCCGCGGCCATGAGCTTACTAGTTGGAGCAACCTTTCAAATGGTTGGTGGATCCAACCTTTTTTTTGTTTCTCTCTTTTTTTTTCTGATGTCCAAAGGGAGTCTAACCAACTAAACGCTGTTTTGCCTGCAACAAAACGCTGGCTTAGCTTCAAACCAACCCCCGCAAATGGCACCAACTCAGACAAGCGCCACATCAGCCTCTTGCTCTGCACCTTTGGCGCAGACGGCGGTCGGAGCGCCTGTGGCGCTGGTGCCTGGCCGGACTGGGCGATGTGCGCTTTGAGGCTCGAAACACCCCTAAACAGCCGTTTTTGTGGGTCCAAAGCCCTGATCGCAGATAAGGCATTTTTGGGGGTGCCCGCTGTTGGGGTGGGTTTAAACGAAAACCAAAAAGAACACCGAAATCCATTTTTGGGGGTCCCCAAGAAATGACACACATTTGGACATATACCCACCGCTTCCCGAGGGCGTGGGTGAGTCCCGTCCCCCCACAGCATTGGTCAGTTGCTCACTTGAGTGGCTGGTCCAAGTAGAAACTTGATGGGCCAAGCACTAAGATCGAACAAGTTGCTCAAGTCAAACTCAGGGAGTGAGGTTACTGACATGATTCTTGCTTGCCCTGTCTTGCCACAATCAAAGGGTACCGGGCTCCTCAACTGCTCTTGACGGGTTACCCAGTTGCAACCGATGGGTTGCACCAAAGGGCCAAAATTCGCGGACCGAGTCACTGGACTCGGCTTGAGTGCTTCTTTCTTCGCCTTTTCTATAGATTGGCTGCATCTGCTAAACCTTAGGCTCAGCACCCAATGCTTGGCTGGCTTAAAGGGAGCCCAAAAGCTGGAGGGCGCCTGCATCGCCATCGCTCTCATACATCCAGACATGGCGGAAGTCCAAAACCCACGATCTGAGTTCCGGCCCGTGCCGTCAGAAAGTGAGCAGGTGTCGAACTTCAGGATGGATGCATCTCGTTCTCATATGCCGGTATGTCAATGTGAGGCACTGGTGTCCTTCATGCTGGCAACAGCCACCTTTCGCTCTCCCAGCTTGTGAATGCAGAGAACATGCATGCAAAGCACACTCAGGACCAGGGCCGAGCTGCGGCCCAGCGCGCAAGGAGTTTTCGCCGAGCAGCCGCCAACAGCCATGGCTTTTCAGGGTGTGCCGTTTTGTTGTCCTCGGTGTTCCTCTTGGTTTCCCTTTGAACCAAGCCCAAAAAGTCAAAAAGAGTACCAACTTCAAGAAACAAACGCCTGCACAGGGCTTCATACCTGGTGGAGCTCGTCCAACGGAAAAAGTGCCACTCTGAAAGCTGAGAGCTCTCTTGGCGTGCAAACTCCAAATCGAACGAAGGGCCCCGTCGCGATCTCCTCGCTCCTTTTTCGGCGCTGAAAATGCCGCTCCCTTTGCCGGCAGGGACACTCCGCATTGGGGGGCAACTTCTGCCGGACCGCTGGGAATTTCCGCGGGAGGCTTCAAAGGGCCGGAACTTGACTGAGCGAAAGTCAGCGCAACACTTCGCCGCCCACAGCAAAAGAAAAAGACGTGTGCAATGACATGATTGCCGTGCCAGATTCTCCCTCCAAAGACGGGGCTCTCTCAAAATATACATAACAGGTGTGGGTGTTTTGTTGGTTTCCCCCAACAGGGTACCCAGCGAGTTGAGCCTTTGCGACTGTGGCTTCTGCCAACGTGCGGCAAAGCTCCGCAAAGCAACTCAGGGGCCTAGGGATGTGGGCGCGGCCTGCTTTGCTTTGATTGCTTTGCTTTGTTTGGTTTGTTCGGATTCAGGGAAACCTGGAGCTTCCTCTTCGCCATGTGCGGGTTGCCGTTTTCCTTTTCTTTCGCGTGGATGTTGCAGCCGAGAAGACTTCACGGAGCCTTGGAAGTTTCCTAGAATCCCCCAAAATGGTTGGCTTGCCGCGTGGCATGTCTCCCAAGAATCGTTTCCGTGTTTGAAGGAACAGACCAAACCTTTACGAAGGCTTCGCCACCTTGAAGGCACCCCCCCAATGTCGCCCCCTGCATCCGTTTCACATCCGCCGCTTCAGTGTTGCTCACATCTCCAATGGAGCCCAAAGAACCGGCCGACTCCGAGGCCGAAGCTCCGGCTATCCCATCATCCACGCCTGGTCAAAGCAAACAGCCCGAACCCACAAGTTGGGACTGGCGAACGCTACCTAGCATGTTCTCATGCTTGGGGTTCACAACATCCAAGATGTTGGTGGAGAAGGCAACTTTACTGGGCTGTCCGCTTTCAGATCTGCATATTTAGTGGGATACATGGAAATCCCCACCTTTTGCCCACCAAAAAGGCAAAAACCTACGGAACCGGATGGCTGGAAACCACCAAGTTAGGCGCGATTCACGAGAGGATGCAGCCAACGTGTCGCCAGAGATGCGAACTCAATTGAGACACATAATCACCCAAAAATGGTTGGTGTCCTTTGGCTTCAACAAAAAAGAGGGTTCCACAAAATAAAAGACAGACACGACATGTATCCATGAGGTCTGTTCAAGAAAACTATCAAAGAAGATACGCAAACGGCCAATTTGCGGCCGGCTCGTCGCCTCCGGCAAAGGTGGATGGTAGACATGCAAGGAGACACAGGGCCTGAAGCCGCGGCCAATGTGGCGAGCCCTTCGACTTGAGCTGTCAACTGGCTGTCAACAAAAGACGTCAACTGCATGTTCTTCAACGGTCCGAAAAGGGAGTCCCTAGTTTTGTTGGGATGCCTGACAACCAAACCCTGAATCCAGGTTACAGCAATTTACCAGTGGTGGTTGGACCTGTCTGGTTCGCTTGCGTTGTCTTGAGATTTGAGGCCATCTGTAGCCTCAAATTGCGGACGGCTTTGTTGGGTGGCGTGGATCCGTTGCACCGTTAGAGATACCCCGACGAACATCTGAAATGGTGTGTCCCCAATGTCCCAGATTGAGGGAGGTTGGATCCTATGAAAATGCTCACACACGTGCTCAACATCTCCACTTTTTAAGGGCCCAGAAGTTGGCTGGCGCAGATGCGAGATCCGGGCGTCTCCGCGCCGTGGGCGCGCTCCACGATGTCGGCGGTGGCCCCCGAGGTCTCGAAGCTGCTGAGGAAGCTGCAGCTCTCCTCAAGTCGCTCGGCGCGCGAGGGGGGCAACAATTGTACCAGCGTAGACCCCAAACAGACTGTAAGAACACAATGATGCACTACGCTGGCGAGCACGCGGCCCGGTAATCCGGCAGCGCTGGAAGACAAATGAAGGCACATACTGGGAGACAAGTACATGCGTACACTGGCAAGCATGCGGCCCGGCGATCTGGCAACTTGCGGCCCGTTCTTTTAAAAAGAACCCCAACAGTAAACTGTCTGGGGAATAACACTAATAACACAACCTCCAAAGCCCCACCACTTTATATCCTCCAAACCCAAAACCTCCAAAGCCACCCCCCCCCCCCCCCCTCGCGCGGTCGACGGTCGGCAAAGTCCTCCTTCAGCACGCTGGACCGCAGCACGGAGGGGCTGTCGCTACCGTCGCGCCCTGGGCAAGCACAATCTCAACTGGGCGGATTGGTTTTTCCATCGAAGAGAAACCTACAGGAAATTGGATTCCGCAAAAAAAAAAAAAGAAGAGTGTTTCTTGGGGTGGGTGCTTGACCAATTTCCTATAAAACAACCTCTTGTCGCTGGTTCTGAAACGTGGTTTGGTCTGCTTCCCTTCTTTTTTTTCTCGAGCTGAGCTGGGAACGTGCTCGCAAAAATGATCCGTGCCGAAGCATTAAAATACAGCTTGTGCTGTCTGTACCTCAAACTATGGGTAAGCCGGCATCTCATCGCTGTCGCGTTCATGCAGCGAGCAACAATGCGCACTTGCGCACTTGCGCCTTAAAACTCAGGAGCCCCTCAGTAGCCGCCTTTCTTGCCAGTCACATCCCATGGGGTCCTGAAGGAAGCTCCACAGAACGGGAGCCCAGACTCCTCCTCAATCCGCAGCAGCTGATTGTACTTGGCCAAGCGCTCGCTTCGGCATGGCGCGCCAGTCTTCAAGTGGCCAGCCCCAAGTCCAACCGTGAGGTCCGCGATGAAGGTGTCCTCCGTTTCGCCCGAGCGGTGCGACACAAAGACACCCCACTTGTTGTCTCGGCAAAGCTTCCAAGCCGAAATGGACTCTGAGATACTACCGATCTGGTTCACCTTCAAGAGCATGGCATTTGTGGCTTTCTTGTCCAAGCCCATCTGGACGCGCTTCCTGTTGGTGCAGTACAAGTCGTCTCCCACAATTTCCACCTTGTCCCCCACGATGGCAGTGAGCTGAGCATGCCCGTCAAAGTCTTCCTCTGCGAAGGGATCCTCCAACAAGGCAATAGGGTAGGTCTCGCAGAAGTACTTGTACACGGCGACCATCTCCTCGCGGCTCTTCTTGTTCTGCGGCTTGGGATTCTCGTTCTTGAAGTCCAAGTCATACTTCTGCTCATCCTCCTTCCAGAATTCTGACGAGGCGGGGTCCGAGCCGATGACAATCTTGCCCTTGTGCCCAGCTTGCTCGATGGCTTCCAGAAGCAGCTTCAGCCCCTCCTCCGCATCATCTACGGCGGGAGCGAATCCGCCCTCATCGCCCACCGCCGTGGAATCGAGGCCGTACTTCTTCTTGATGATGCCCTTGAGGTTGTGGTAAGTCTCGGAGCCCATCTTCATGGCCTCCGCAAAGGACGTTGCTCCCACGGGGATGAGGAAAAACTCCTGGAAGGCCAAGTAGTTGCCTGCGTGCACTCCTCCGTTGATGACGTTAAAACAAGGAACCGGCATGCTCATGGATGGGCTGCCAGCAATGTCGTTGATGTGCTTGTACAAGGAAACGCCTTTCTGTGCAGCACCGGCTCGGCAACAAGCCATGGACACACCCAAAATTGCATTGGCTCCGAGATTGGTCTTGTTCTCCGTGGCATCTGCGTCGATCATGACTTTGTCAATGGCCTCCTGGTCTGCTGGATCTTTTCCCATAAGCAGCGGCGCAATCTTGGCCTTCACGTTCTCCACCGCCTGCCCCATATTATACCATCAAAGATCATAGCCAAGCAGGTTTTAATGGGAATCACATTCCATTGAAGCCATGCTTGAAACAAGGTTTGACCCGTTCCATTGAAGCCTCGTCTTTCACCCGGACCGGTTTTGGAGCAAATGGCCCCGTTCCCCCCGCGCCTTGGTGACGCCTTTGCCCATGTAGTCCTTCCCCCCGTCCCTCAGCTCGCAGGCCTCGCCCTCCCCGGTGCTGGCGCCGCTGGGCACCGCGGCGCGGAAGGTCCCCTTCTCCGTGGTGACCTCCACCTGTGGATCAAAACCGCTGCGGGATCCCATTTTGGGCTAGGTGAATTCACCACCCATTTTGGTCTAATTACTTGAGTGGGGAGTGGGATGTTCACTGAGGGGTATAGGGTTTTTGACCCACAGCCACCTGACGCGCAGCGCGGGGGGCGGTGGGTTTGAGGGGAAGCCACATTTGTTGAGGATTCCAAAACCTTGTTGGTAGCCTATTCTTTTCACTTTTTTGGTGGGCTTGTTGAGGGAAACCAAAAGGAACACTGAGATCCGTGAACCTGTGTTTTTTTTTTAAGAATTTGGTGGGCTTTAACATGGTTCAATTAAAGGGAAACCAGGAGGTTTGAATTGTTGGCAATAATATGAAAACCTGTAATGGGTGTGTCTTGTTTGAGGGTTCCCCTTGCTTGGTGGGTTTTTTAGGTAGCTCAAGGGGGCAATAGGCGGCTCAACTTACTTCAAGGTCTCTTGTTTGTGATGGGCATGTCTTTTTGGAGGGCCCCCATGTCTGGTGGTGTCGCTGGATTTCCCCAAATCAAAAGTTGATCAACTTACTAGCGATTTCCTCTAAAACTGCCACTCTCGAGGTTCGAAAGAGGGAAATGGAGGAAGCCCTGTTGTTTGGGTTTGAAGAGAAACCAAAAGGACACTCACCATTCGTGGGGTGCCCGTATTTTGGACACCCACCTCTACCGTCGGATTCCCTCGGCTGTCGAAGATCTGGCGCGCGTGGATCTTCTCGATCGGCATGCTGGGCGTTTTGGGTTGCTTTTCGACGAACGAAAAAGGAAAAGTGCAACCAACTCACAAAAGCTAGAGCAAAAGCGGCTCAAGCGCCAAGGCACCAATCTCAAATGCCTCCACCCAAGGCACACTCCAGGGATTCAAAGCCAAACGGGCTGGTTCAGATCGGATCGGAAGGAAAAAGGCCCCAACTATTGAACCAGAATACTGTGGATACAGGACAAATGGATATTGCATGGGTTTTTATCCACCTTGAGCGGAAGCCTCAGGACAGCCGAAACGTGTCGTGCCTAGGCCGATGGTTTGTTCTTCCAGCTCGCCTTCCAGGATAAGCCTCGGTCGACTTCCGTGGCTTGGAATCCTCAAAGGGTTGGCTTTCCCTTGATTTCCCTCTCAGCCAGCCCCTTTTTGGGAGTCTCAAAAATGACGCCAAATCAGTGGACTGGTGGCTTCGACCCAAAGGCATGACACGTCTTTGGGGGGAAGGACATACTCTCAGGGTGCCGATCTCTGGGGGGGGTCCGACATGCATCAACGAGCTTTCGATGTAATGTCAATCTTGGATTTGTTCGGACCGCGTTTCCCACCAAAAAGGGAGCGAAGCGTGCGGTCCAGCGGATGCATCCGAAGTTGACGTTCTAATCCAAGCGAGTTATCTCGGGTGTAGCCGAGGGGGGGGGGCGGGCTGCCAAGACCGTTCAGCCCTTGCGTGAAGAGGGAAGAGCCGTTCTTCGCACCGTGAACCAGATGATCCGGAGCGCATGAAGGCCACTCACTCGATCAATGAGCCTGAGATGAAAAACTTGCAGGATGTGCTAGACCAAGGTGAGCTTGCGCTCGTCTTGGTTGACGGGTGTTCTCTCGAGTGCGCTGGTCGGGAAAGCGCGCGTCACAAGTGATGCCCCCCCAAAAACAACCCCCCCCCTTTGCGGCGCGGTTGTGGGTGGGGTTGGGGGGCTACAGAACTGTGATGTTTAGCCCAGCAAGGCCTCGTTGATGGATAGGGGGTCCTTTTGAACTGGGATTCAAGGGTGTCTTTTTTGAGGGTTACCCCCCACAGTTTGGTGGATTTAAAGGGAAACCAACAAGGGATTCACCATTTTGGGAGGTCCCCACACGGGAGCCCGCCAATCTCCTTTTTTCCCTGAGAGCCCAACGTCCAGCTCATGCCAGTGCCGCCTTCAATGGCCACCGACCGCCTCAAAGTTCCGAAAACCGGACGGTCGGCGGGCGAAAGTCGTCAACGTCTACCGTTCTCAGGTATGGTTCTGGAGGAGGCGATGGCATCTACGCTACCAAAGCAAAGCTCAAGGAGCATACACCTCTCAAGGTATATATCAGCTCCAGCCCCCCCAAAATTCAGACCTGTGAGTTCTCAATATTTCCGAGAAGTCGCCTTGTTGAAGATGATATGCCTACAGCTGCTCCAAGTTTGAAGCAAGTATAGAACAAAGTCAACCCTGCAATTGACCCAAAGCGTTGGGGTTCGTTTACTTGCAATACCTTGGAGATCGACTGAGCAGCTCTGCTGATTCCAAACATTCAACCCCCCCGGAGATGCCAAGCAAAGACTTGGGCTTCCAGTCAAAAACAGGGGCCCCCAAAAAATAGCCGATGTTCTTGAAAAACCTGTTGTTCCCCACCTTTACCCACCCACACACACACCACCAACATGGAACCTGGTTGGGAAGGTCGGAAAACCAAGTTGGTTGGTGGGGCAAAAACCAACCTGCCACAGGGCGGAGAGGTTCCATAAGGTACAAAAAGCCGCCGGTCGCCCAAAAGCCGGGTCCCCGGCTCGGCGCCGGTGCCCCAGTAGGAGAGGATGATCTCAAGTTTCGCACTTACTTCAAAAGAGACGACCCGTGCCTGGAATCTCCTCCAAAAACAACTTTCTATTTTAGGCTCGACCAAATTCGAAGCAGAACCAGACAATACTCTGGCAGTTGGAATTTGGGATTGGTGTTGATCCCAGTATTCAACTCGGGCTTCATGCATCCCAACTGGTGAAGGAATTTGTCCATCCACAGTAGACTGTTAATGGATCCAGGACCGTTTGGTGGACATCATTTCGGATTCATGTCCACCAACCATTGAGGATTAAAAATCAATAGCCACATGAGCCACGATCAGAATTGCAATAGTTCCGCCATAGGAAGTTCAGTGAGTCCGCTGTTCTGTTTAGGGGAATCCTGAGTGTCCGGACTACCGGTCATTTCGACCGAACCGCACATGGGCATGAATTTTGATTGAGGACGGACATCATTTGCGGCCGCATTGATGTCCGCCAAACATCTTTTGAGGGTCCCCATGAAAAGGTCCATGGCATCGTGCCATGCGGCAAACCGAATTCACCTGCCTGGGCTGTCCTCAAATCCCCTGCTCAAAAATATATAACTTTTATTGGTATAAATGAAACCCAACCACCTTTCACCCACAAAAAGCAGCTAAAAACCTAAGAAACCGGATGGCTGGGAACCAGCAAGCTGAGTTTTGGGGCAGTGTAGTGCTTCTCCTGCGCCACCAGCACGTGCCTCACAGCTCCCGAGCTCCCAAGTTGCGGGGGGGTCAAACGTGACTTTTCTTCGACGCCCCAAAAAAGGAAAAGGAGAGGTGACTTGAAACGGAAAAGAAGGGGGTCACTGGTACGGGACAATAATACTGCTTTTTGGTCAAGATCCCAATTTGCACCAGTTGGGATGGATGAAACCCGATCCGAATATTCGGATAGACCATGTGGCTGCAGTGCAGCTTCAAATTTGGTCGAAGAAAAACAAATGTTGTAGGAGGAGCCCCCAGGCACGGGTTGAATATTGATGAGAAGCCTTCGCTGCTTTTTCTTCGCTCCCGTCCCGCAAGGTCCAAATGGCCCTTGCTGGGCTGCTCACTTGGCCAAGAAAAGTTTTCAGTTTGGCCTTTTTAAAAATACAGAAACCCAGGAAGTGCCATGCTTTCCCACTGAACAATTTAGCGGGCGGCACTCCTGGGTGCTGAACGCACAAACAAACAAGCCCGCCCTTTCAGAACCCATCCCGAACCCTAGACGGAAAAAATGTAAACAAAAGATCCCATTGCAAACATTTGGGGAGTTTAAACTCACCTCTGACCTCCCACCTCCTCTTCCCCATCCTCAAAGAAAACACACAAAAACAACGAAACAAATAACTTCCAAAAAAAAAAACGCACGCTCACCAGCCCCGGAGAACCTTCTCGCCCAATGGCCCCAATCTCGGGCCGCGGCTTGGGCCAACCGCCCATGGTCTGCTGCCGCATCGCCTGTTTGGCGCTTCAGAAGGCAACCAAAAGGGGAACCAAAAGGGGAAAACCAAGCTGAAAATGGCCAAAATTAGGTGTCGACCAACGGTGTGTCTACTTTAACGGTGCCACCAAAAAGGCCAACATTTGGTAGAAACACCGTTAAAATCGCCGAAGTCTGATAGAAACACCGCCAAAATCAGGGATGTGGGTAAAAACTTAGATATTTGGACCCAACAAAATGGAGGTTCTTTGGTTTCTCTTTGCAAAAAGAGTGCCCTCAAGCACACCCGCATTACAAAGGGAAAGACCGCGAAAAAATAGCTGGCTCCCTACCCAAAAGCCGATCCAGCGTTGGCACTCCATGTGCGGTCCGGCTTCTGGGGATACAAAAGACATTGCCGGGGGTGTAAAACCCTTTCAAACACACGGACACGCAAATACGCACAAACACATCACATGGGGTCGAGCACCATATGCACGACCATATGGGTAATGGGTATGTCGCTTTTGAGGGTGTCCTTTTGGTTGCTGCAAAGGGGAACAAAAGGAAACACACACCTTTTTGGCGGATCCTCCATGTCTCAATGTCGAATCTCTGGGGCGGGTATGTCCAGAGCGGGGACCTTGATAGCCGTGTGGTTCTAGACCTTGCTTCTATGAAGGCCACACAATTTCCTTGGGCAAACTCACTGGTCAAAGAGACACTGTGCACGTCCAAGCACCCATTCATGGCCATGTTGCGCGCAGTGGCTGGTTTCAGCCATCTTTAAGCAATCTGAGTGGTGAATTCAATCCATTTTTTTTGCGGGGTGCCTTGACGCTTGACAAAACTGCACGCATGGGTCGAGTCCTTTGCTACAAATCTGATTGTTTCACCACTATCAATGTCGATCTCTAAATGGTAGGTGAAAGCGAAGCCACTAACCCAGTTTCTGATTTTGATACCCCCCGGAAACAGTCAAAATGATGACCCCAATTCTAGCGGGGCTTGTCGGTTTTTTGGTGATGCGCCCATTCGGGAACATCTCACAGAAGCGACTAGGTTGACCATTGCCAAAGCTTGAAGAAGCTTCAGAAACCGCCCCAACCTGTCCAAAGAAAAAAGGGGGCCTTAGTTTGACTGCTTGTGCGGGTCATCAGAGTCAGAAACTAGTTTATGGTTTCCCTCTTACTCTTCTTGCGGGAGTGACTTTGATAGTGGTGACACAAGCGGGCCAAACAAAACCTGCTTGAAACTTGAAACGGAAAAGCGCTTAATTTGGACACGCGAGGCGAGGAGGGCGAGCCGAGGGCCACGCGTTGGACAACCGCTCCCTCCACTCTTGCGGGTTGAACACCGCCTGGCGCTCGACACAAGTTTCACTGGAGTCATCAAGACCGACGGGCACCAAACTTCCGGGGGGTGATTCCCCATTCTGTTCAAACACCGTTCTTTTCAACAACCAGCCGTTTTCCCTGGGTTTCTGGAGGCAGTTTGGAAAGAAGGATCCCTGGTGGCTGGAATTGTCCCTTGCCCTCCAACTACCCGGGTTTTGAGTGTGACTCACTTGGGGGAAGTAGACCAAGGACGTTAATACTCGGGTGGTCATCCAAGTGAAACGTAAAAGCCCAAAAAATAATTGGCTTCCATTTGAAGGTTTCTTTTTTAAACAGACTCTAAAAGAAAATTAACAAAAGGGCATAAGCATTTGTGAGCAAATGTCAAGGAAGACTTGACCAAAGGTTTGAGTCGCTTCGCTTTGGCTTCCTCCCAGAAACTGCACCAGCTCAAGCCACAGACAATCATTCCCCTGAAGTTCCCGCAATTTCGGAAAGTCAGGCTTCCGTAGCCTGACTCAAGTTCACTGGCTTGATTTGTCGAGCTTAGTGCCCCGGGTTTGGTGCCGCAGGTGCTAACCCTTCCTGTGCTTTCGTTTCAGAAAGCCAGGCTTCCGTAGCCTGTGACAAGGCAAGTGGGAACCGGCCGCAATTCCCTTCGCAGCCCGCGTGCCACGCCCGCCACGTGCGCCATGCCTTGGTCAGCAGCGTTGCCACGGTCTGCGGCTTCACGTCTTGCCTCGAGAACTCCTGGTTCAGCCTTAGGCGGTAAAACACCCCATCCAATCACTTGGATGAGAAAAACACGCCAGGCCACCTCAAAGGAACACGTGTTGGCAAAAACAGGCAACCTGATTCCACAACAATGGAGAAATTCCGGCAGATGGTGGGTGTGTATCGCAGTATTCGTAGGGGTTCCTTCTGTGCAAACAGTCTGTTCAACCAGGAAGGGACTGCTAGTGGGAGGAGTCGGGGTTCAAGTTGGAGGTCTGTTCGTGACAAATCACTAGCGATCGAAGGTGGACGATTCAGGCATCTTGAGAGCGGCCAAACATAGGCTTGCCAAGATCTCAGCCCGCAGCAGACTTTGCAAGCCGCGGAAGGACAAGAACCTCGAGCGCAGCTTGCGAACGCAATGGGACTCTTCATGGAAATGGTTTTAACTCAAGGGATCCGGATGTCGAGATAAGTGACACTCATTCCAGTTGCTCAGAACGCTTGCTTGTAAAAACTGCGAGAAACGTTCGTTTGGTCGCGACAATGAACTGCCCGCTCCCCCAATAAATCTGTGGACTGCGGGCAGTGAGCAATGACTATCCCTGGCAACAGCTCCATGGCTGATTCTCAGCAGATCCTCAGTCCAGGTCTTTGGCTTCCTTTTGGTGTCCCGTGAGAACCATCCAACGGGAGGAAAGCGCTTGGAACCCCCAGCCAGGACAGGTTCCCTTAACAAATTGTTTAAAAAAAGACGAAAGCAGCTGGGACGGTTTTTTCCAACCCCCCAAAACCCCGTTTTTTTCAACCTCCCTTTTGCCTTTTGGCTTCTTCCAAAAACAAAGCAGCAGGGTCCCCATGACTGAAGCCCCCCATCGCCCGCACTCCGGGCCCGGGGACTCGGCCACCGCCCGGCCGTGCGGCCCAGCGCCTGCGCGGAGAAGCCCTCCATGCCCGCGGGGCCCTGCAGCGCGACACACGCGACAGGGCGCGCCGAGTCGAGACGCGGCGCGGAAGCGGCGAAGCGGTCCGTGCGGAGGAAAACGCGAAACTTCGAAGGGGTACATGGCGTCCTTAAACCAAAAAGGGGCATGACAACATGACCAAAGAAGCGGCAGGTTGAACACAATGTGTTCAATGCGCGAGGTTGTGGCTGAAGACTGGCCTGAGACGCAGGCTTCGTGCCTTGGGTTCCATTATTCGCCACCCCCCCCATGAATGGATCCCTCCGCGAGAATCAAACACCCCGGTTTCTACCTGGGGTAGCAACTAGCGATGGATTTTGATGCCAAGGGTTGGAAGCCCAAAGGGTCCAACCCCTCATGGCTTGTGTAATGGAACATCTGCGCCAAAAAGCAAAAATAACGGGTACCCAAAGAAGCACATCCAGACCAGATGTCCCGAGCCAATTCCCTGACAAATCCGGTGGATGCCAAGGGAACATCAGCATACAGTGATGCTTTTTTTCGGCTCCAAGGCATGACAGGAAAGTTGCGAATAATATTCCCTTCGGCCCCCAAATGGCCTGAGTAAGGAGTGGCACTGCAAGATCGAGGGCCCCCCATGGAGAAATCATATCTTTTTTCGTGGTTTTCCAGTCAATGGTCATACCCTGTTAAAGAAAGAACCTTTTGATCAACCACATGATCAGGCTGCATGCCCGGGTCGGCGAAAAGAACAACTTCTCCTGCAGATGTTGAAGGGAACCCTGCCTCAAGGGATTGCGAAGCAGGGGAAATCCACCGAACACCCTGTGGTTTCAGCATGAGCCGCACGTGGCCCGTCGACCCGGCGATCCTGCCCTACCAGTCGTGGGAGATCCTTCCTTTCGGTGCCCTTCTCTGAGTGGAAGGTAAACCTCCGCTGCGGCAGGCCGGCAAGCACACACACACACACAGACACCAAACGCACAGCTCAAACTCAACTTTTCCAGAGGTGTGTTTGGTGCGGGGTTGGGAGGGTGACACTGTGGATGGAGAAAATCCAAGCGAATCGGCGCCAGTTGGGGTTGGTGGTTTACAACAACTGTTATGGGGTTCATTCAAGTGGTGACAGACATTTCCCGGTATTCAGCGGTGGCTGAGCGCTTCAAAGGGCCAAGTACGCTTCGTGCCAGCTGATTGGTGATTGATCAACCAAGATTTACAGGGGTCCCGTAACTATGCCTAAGGTGGATTTGACAGCTCACATGGCAGAGGGGTCTCACCACAATCGCATGAGCTGAGCTGATGAGCTGAGTGCCGGGCGATGTGAGAGGCGGAGAGAAGACTTGAATCTCAGCGCAAGGCGTTCAAAGGAGAGGACTGTGGGGAGCACATTGGGGGGGTTGTCAAAACTATAGAGGAACCGTTGAAAAGGCGGTACGAAGTGTCATGGTCCAAACCGGGCCTAGTTGTTGACACCCTCGCCCATTTTGATTTGTGTGCTCCTTGAGCTAGCCATATGCAATCTATTTTACAGGGGCTCTTTTGGGGAATGTGACAGATCTGGCAGCATGTATATTTACCGTTGGTGCGGGTTGACGTGCTCCTCGATGGCAACCATGCTGCTGCCATCTTGCACGCCAGCCTCATTTGGTAGCTGGAGGCAAGCCTCAAACAGCGGCGCTCAAGCGCCGCAGTTGATCCTCAGCCTTCAGTTCATGGATGCTCCGACGCACGCAGCGCAATGCAGCACCTCGTCCAGTATGGCCAAGTGCACGTTGCATATGTTGCATGGCGCCAAATCTGCACTTCCCAAAGCGAAAGACCATGGCCATAGCCATGGGCCACTCGGTTGGATCCTTCTGGCATTCGGCAATGAGTCCGCCGCATCGAGACTGGCTTGCCCCAAGATAGACTCACGAAACCAACAGCTGGGTGTCAATGTACCCCGGGGGCAATGCTCGTTTTTTAGAGGGAACTGGCAACCTGTTTGGGGCCTTGCATCCTGCGCTGTCGATAAAGCGCATGATTATGTGATCATGGGACCAGTGTTGGTCTTCAAGTACACCATAGCCAAATTCTAAACGAACAAAAAGGCTCCAGTTCAAATCGTTGATCTATTGCTCTCACCATTTTGGGATTAAGCTTCCCCTTTTGGGAAATCCACCACCCTGGTACACAAACGGAACCCTGGTTTAGCATACTTAAATCACAGACTACCTACAAAACTCCCAAAAGAACAAGTCTGGGATTTTTTCTGAGGGTGGCCCCAAAACCGCCGAATCAACCACACTCCCTTGGCGCGGTTTAAGTCGACCTTGGGAAGAAACAAGTACGAAACCGGCTTTCCCCACTGGAAGAAATCCTGCACCACCTAAGAAACCATGGTTGAAGCCATTGTTCGTTGGTATTTACAGGGGAATCGAAGCAGACACCAGGGAACGATGGTGTGAAATGGGTTTCGCAACCACAGTACCAAACCCGCGGTTGCTTCCCCCCGGCCAGCTAAGAACTGGGCTGTGACGGCCGGCTGGGTGTCACTGAGGTTCTTCAGGTCGTGCATCCGCACCTCGCTTCGGGCGCCAAAAGGGGGATGCCCAAAAGGGGAAAACAGATAGGGGGAGGGGAGTCCTTTTTTTGAGCTGGTGTTCAAGGGAAACCAAAAGGAAAACCAGCATTTGGGGGTCCACGGAAAAATGACACCCACATAGGGAAACCTAAAAGAAGGGGAAATCTACAAGGGCTCACCCTTTTGAATAGCTTGGACTTCCCTTCGACGATGGCTGTGTCCGCTTTGCGCAAAACAATACCAGGTTTGACAAGACTGGGTTCATTCCAGCGAATGCTCTGAGTCTGTTGCCCAAACTACTTTCAGTGCTGAGGCTGAATGTAGGACCCCTGCTATCTTTGCAAGCTGTAACTGGCATCTGGGCGTAAAAAGAGCTCACCCGTCGTCCCGTAGTGAGGGTTCCTCAAGAGTATTCCGCATTTCAAGTTTGTGCATTCCTGGTAATTATGAAACCTGGTATGATGGCACCCGCTTTTTCAGCTTGAAGGGAACCGTGTAAGGAAACCGTTGCCATTTCAGGAAATGGTCTCCCATTTGGACACACACACATTCCGTGCCCTGCCTGTGGATCCAGGAAACTGACGGAATCGGGGTCATTGCGAGCTCATTCCCGTGACCTATCTTCCTTATCAACCTGAAACGGAAAGCCCGAGAGTCAAAGAAAAAAGCACACAGGTGTCGGTGTCTGTTGAAGAGTTGGTACCCTTCGGCGGTGCCTATTCCTGTGAGACAACATATTGTGGGTTTTTGAGGGTGCTGTTTTGGTATGGTTCGAAATGGAAACCAACAGGAAACCACCCATTCTCGGGATTCCGATTCCTATCATCCCCTTATCAACCCCCATTCGGCTGCAACTGTTCGCCGAATCGAAGAGCCGAGGGCGCTGCTCCGCACTCCTGGGAACTGGCGCCCAGTTTTGGAGTTCGGTTTCTCTCAAAGGCGTTCGGCAAAAAAGGATCGACTAAATACAGATTCGGAGTTATGTGCCAAAACGCTCCCACGAACATGCAACCTGACTGCGCTGACTGGAGGCTCCTGGAATTCATCTTTCTCTTTAAGGGATCTTCGCAATTTCCATGCGAGAAAGGGTGTATATACCTTCTGCCTCCTCCAAATCCCTTTTGCTCCATCCAGCAACTCCAAGTACAGCCTATGATCCCTTGGCAAGGTGACCTGCAGGAAAAAGAGACCGCGCAACCCATGGCACAAAGTTTCAAGGCAATGTCTTGCGCTGCCCCCAGTCTGCCTGGCAGTCTGCGAAGTAGTAGCACGGTATGAACCACGGACATCTTGATTCGTTGGAGAATTTAACCGCCCCCTACCCTGTATAAAACCCTGCGTTCCATCCAGTTCAAATAAGATCTTTTCAACGAATCTAGTCGAATCTCCATGTATTGTCACCAAGACTCGTCCCAATTCACCAACCAACCATCATCCTCACAAAAACTCTCCTCAGTCCCGTCGTCATGCCACCAACCACCAAGGGCTCACGTGAAACTACAACAAGTTACCAGTCTATCTTGGTCTCGTAGCAACAAACTTCTTTGCTGCCCCCCCCCCCCCCCCCCCCCCACGAAGCATGAGCAGAACCAAAACAACAAACCTAAAACCTACAGACCACCAACCAACCAACCAACCACCAACCAATCCAACTCAACCCAACCCAGCCCAGCCCAACCAACCCCCCACCACAGCCCCACTCCCCCACCACACCACCACACTACCCCCGAAAGCATTAGCAGCGGCGGGAAGTTCTCTAAGCAAGTTCTCTCAGCAAGTTGCTCTGAGCAGGCCGTTGGCGCGAGATTCCTCTATTCGCGTAACACACCTTCGTACTTAAAAGTTGCGATTTTCCAACCGCAGCTGCGGAAGTAAACTTCGCATACTACTTTCGTGCTTGAAATTTGCGATCTACTTTCGTACTCAAAAGTTGCAATTTTCCAGCCAGAGCTGCAAAAGTGTACTTCGCGCTCAAAGTTGCCGTTTTCCAGCTAGAGCAGTCAAAGTTTACTTCATGTACTACTTGTGTAATTAGAAGTTTCGGCTTTCCAGACACCCCAACCCACACACCCCCACCCACATCCAGCCCACACCAGCCCCCCACCCCGCAACCCCCAACCTTAGGGAAACCAAGCCCAAACAGGTGACTGAAGTCCAAGAACTCAGGGAGTGAGATTGTCTTTTGCCTTCGCTTTAAACTGGTTGGTTTCCCCAAAATGTCCATGAATTCAGGGAGCGAGGAGAAGATCAAGGACACCTTCCAGGGTCGAAAGATCGGCCAAGTCTGGCAATGACACCTGTGAGAGGCGCAAGCGCCTCAATGCCTTGGTGCCTCAGTATGGTAAGTTCAAGGCCCAGGTTTGCATTTGTGGCTTGTCACCCAGGGGGGGGGTTGTTTTGGCTCAACTGTTTGTGCGAGTGTATGTGCATGCCATTTGCATATGCAAATGTATATCTATATGGATGTGCGCCACCCCACCCCACACACACCCCACCCCAACCCCAACACCCCACCCCGCACCCACCCACCACTTGAAACGGAAAAGGGGAACTTTGAAATGGACGGCGGCGTCTATGGATAAGTCCTGCTGGCCAGTTCGAGTTGGGGTGAAACGGAAAAGGCCGCTCAAAAGCTCACGTGGATGGGCTTGTGGCGGTACCAGCCGGCAGCATGCGCTCGCTGAACCGCGCCACAGCCCCCCGCCGGGCAGCTTTCAGCGAGGTTCGCTGACCCACCCCAGCGCACGGGTTCCCGGAGTTGTAGCACCACGTCTCGCGGCCTGCCCCAGAGCTCCGTCAGCAGGTCAGGCGGCAGCTCGTGCTCGTAGGCCAAAGACACCTGAGTCAACGGGCCAGAGCTACGTAAAGCGTGCTGTTGGCGGAATGGCAACCAAACCCAAAAAGGTGATTGAAGTGGCTTCCCATAACCTGGTTACAGTGCAAGTGGGCCCCGGCCGGAGCAGCCCGGGAACTGCAAACCGCCAATCCAAGCCAGCTCACCGCTGGTTTTGCTTAGGATGCCGCCTGTAACTTTATAAAGCAAAGCTAAGCGTCACAATGCAATCGCGCCTTGATCGGGCCCGACACACAATCGGGGCCCGATCGGGCGCATCGGGGCCCAATCGCGGCCGCACGACGGTGCGCACCGCACAAACCTTGCCCTGAAGCATCAACCTGACTCACGAACTCAAGTCTTCCAGCATGCTCAAAGCAGAAGCTATGAAATACTCAGGCACGCCTTCCCACACGCACAAAACCGACCCTCAAGCTAACACCTTGGCCATTTGGTGTCTACACTCACCTTCCAGTAGTCCAACAGCAGTACACGTTTGGTTGCAAGCGGGTTTGGGCCACAAACTCCTAAATTAAATGGATCCCTAAACCCTAAAGCTATAAAATGTTGGGTTACTGGCTTCAACAATTGAAACCGAAACGCCTTCCTGAGCTTAGCGATCAAATATGCCCGGCTGCATTGTTTCATACAAGTTACACAAAAAATGAAAAATACTGGGCACGGTGGGCAGCGGGCAGTGACAGTTTCACATCCTTGGTCATGTGAAGGAACCTGCCAGCACCTGGCGCGTAAAACTGATTTCCCGGAGCGGTCACTGTGTAATTTAGCAGACGGTGCAATCAGGCCCCGACCCGGGCCCGATCAAGCGGGGCTCCCACCAACCGATCGGTTAACACCGGTTTTGATGGGGATGCGGCCTCACAGTATCGGGCCCGGCGCAACCAGGCCCCGACCTGACAACGCTGCTGCCCTCGTGCTCATGGAACCCTCGTAAAACCACTGTGAAACTGTTGTGGAACCTCTTTCTGGTGGAAGCCTCATGAAACTCACTTGTGGAACCCTTGTAGAGCCTTGTGGAACCTTGTGGAGCCTTACCGTCGCGCAGCCTTGTGAAACCCTTACAACCCCCCGCCAAGCAAAAAAGGTAATGCCAAGCATTTACTTTGCTGGGCAATGCGCCCCGCAGCAACCAGATCTGATTTGCCACAAATCCTTTCGGGCCGCAGTGTCTGAGCCCGTGAGCAAGGCTATGCAGTGAAAATGCGTGCTCAAAACCAATGTTTTTCGGTTTTGCTTAGTGTTCCCCATGAACAAAGTGATCTCAAATAATGACAGAAAATTGCGGAATGTGTGGAACGCTTATGGAACCCTTGCGGAACCCTTATGGATTGCTTGAACCCTTGTGGAACCCTTGTGGAAAGCTTGTGGGACCCTGTGGAATGAAACGAACTGGTGGAACCCTGGTAAAAATATCGTAGAACCTTACACAGCCACCCCGCACCACCCCTCGTGGAACCCTGGTGAAACCCTGCTGGAACTGGTGGAACCCTCGTGGAACCTTACCTCAGGGCCGCCCCCGACCACCCTGCCCCTTGCAGACCTGGTGGAACCCTCGTGGAACGCCGCCCCCGGACACCGCAGAATTCTGCTGGAAGCCTTGTGGAAACTTACCCTGGTGAAACCCGGGTGGAATCTCAGTGGAACCCTGGTGGAACCTGGGCCGCCCCGGACGACCCCAAAGCTTTCAGCCGTTGGGGAAAAACACCCCACCACCCCACACCCCAACCCACAACCTGAAAACCACCCCACCACCCCACCCCACCCACACCCCCAACCAAGAAAAAAACACCCCACCACCCACCCCCACCCCCCAACCCAACTCCAACCCACACCCACACTCGCCTCCAGGAAGCTTGCGGAACCCTCCCCCAGCTCCGTGGACCGCTCCACCTGGCTCCGAACCCCACAACAAAGGGACCGGTAAGAGAAAATGGCGCTCCGCCCAATGCTCCAAGGGAACCCAAGGGAAACCAAACATTGCCAACATGTGTGTGTGTCTTTCTTCTCTTAGGTGTGTTTTCTGAGGTGGGCCTTGGCGTGGCCAGCTTTCAGGGTCCCAGTTTCATGTCCGCTGGGTTGACACTTCGACAATTTGGGTTTTGTCGGGGAACCCCACAAAAGCTCAAAACGGGGTGGGGTGGGGCCCCCAAGAACCTAGGGTTCCCTTGCAAACTTCAACGCAAGCAAGATACACAGGTTTGCAGGGAACTGTCTCAAGTAGTTGCAACATTTCAGTGAGAGAGGCCACCAAAAAAAGGAAGCACCTTTGCCGGGCTTCGGCTAAAACCGGTACCAAAAAGGCGTGCGCGTACAGTGCGGGCGAGCTGTTGCAATGCACAGGTCGCTGGAAGCCACGACTGCCAACTAGAAAGGGGGCATGGCTGCATAAAACCAAAAGATCCTGTTGAACACAAAAGACAGTGGTCACCCCTTCATCCCTTGGAATCCGACCAAACTGGGTGCGGGTTTCCCTCCATGCATTCGGACTGGTGCGAATTGAATTTTGTCCATCCGCAGCAGCTCCTCTTAGGGGGGCGTAGAAGCTGACTTGCTTCCGTAAAACACTTGCAACAGGGTCTCACAGAAGCAGCCGCAAAGCTGCGCCAAAAAAAAAGGAGAGCCCCGTTTTCCAGTAGTGTCGATCCCTTGAATCCCGTGGATCTGCACCCCCCCCTGACTTCCTGAGCCCAGCACGTCGCTCTCCCAAGGGAAGAGGCCAGGCGAGAACTCCTACGCGAATGGGAAAAAAGCAGATCCACTTGTTGCAATCCAGCTTGCAACCCTTCTAACCCTTCTGGACAGTAGAAAAAAACTTCTTTACTCTTTGGCCAAACTTGCTGTGAGACATGCGGAATTTTCTGGTGACAGGGAGATTTGGACTCGGCACTTCCCCCGGTAGGTTTTTGCAGCTGAGATTGAGACTAGCTTTGTGGTGGAGGAAAAGTAGCGTTAGTCCAGCGCCCATGTTAGTTTCTGGGAAGCACTGAAATGCGAGGTTTAGGGTGTTGGTTTTGGCTTAGTATTGGTTTGGGGCTCTTTTAGGTTGACCGTCGAACACTCTACGCCCGGGCAGCGAAAAGGGGACAGCCTGGACAACAGAAAAAGTCGGATGACTGCTTGTGCTTCTTTCTGGACGGCCTGGAAGAGGAGATTCCCCTGCATCACCTCAGACAGCTCAGATTGCGATTCTCACCACCTGAGGCTGGGCTGAGGGCCGCACTTTCAGCCACATCATGCGGCCTGACGGCGATTCTCGCTAAGCCATGGACCACAAGCTCCGAGCAACCCTGAAAGTTGAAACTAGCAAGCTAGCAGGCAAACAAACAAACACACAAGCAAGCAAGCAAACAAAGACACTAGCAAGCTAGCAGGCAAACAAACAAACACACAAGCAAGCAAGCAAACAAAGACACTAGCAAGCTAGCAGGCAAACAAACAAACACACAAGCAAGCAAGCAAGCAAGCAATCAAACAAAGACACTAGCAAGCTAGCAGGCAAACAAACAAACACACAAGCAAGCAAGCAAACAAAGACACTAGCAAGCTAGCAGGCAAACAAACAAACACACAAGCAAGCAAGCAAACACAGACACTAGCAAGCTAGCAAACAAACAAACACACAAGCAAGCAAGCAAACAAAGACACTAGCAAGCTAACAGGCAAACAAACAAACACTAGCAAGCTAGCAGGCAAACAAACAAACACACAAGCAAGCAAGCAAGCAAACAAAGACACTAGCAAGCTAGCAGGCAAACAAACAAACAAGCAAGCAAACAAAGACACTAGCAAGCTAGCAAGCAAACAAACAAGCAAGCAAACAAAGACACTAGCAAGCTAGCAAGCAAACAAACAAACAAGCAAACAAAGACACTAGCAAGCTAGCAAGCAAACAAACAAACAAGCAAACAAAGACACTAGCAAGCTAGCAGGCAAACAAACAAACAAGCAAGCAAGCAAAGACACTAGCAAGCTAGCTAGCAAGCAAACAAACAAACAAGCAAACAAAGACACTAGCAAGCTAGCAAGCAAACAAACAAACAAGCAAACAAAGACACTAGCAAGCTAGCAAGCAAACAAACAAACAAGCAAACAAAGACACTAGCAAGCTAGCAAGCAAACAAACAAACAAGCAAACAAAGACACTAGCAAGAAAGGGATGACTCACTGGTTCCCGCAGAGATGTGCGAACTCAAGGACGGCAACTATTTCAGAGGCTGAAAGATCCGATTCGCCGGCCAGTCCGCTCGACTCCAAAGGGACCGTATCGCAACACCATCCTGTTCTACCACCTGGTGTCATGAAGTTTAGAGTGAAACCCAAGAAAAGCCTTCATAACTATCCGCCAGCCAGCCAGGGTTAAGCCCCAACCCAAGTAAGTAAAACAACAAACAGTCGGTTCCGACCATGGTGGAAGCAAAACCAGGTCAATGTGAGCGCTCACCATTTCGCCAAATTGGGGGAAGGGGGGGAGGGCATCAGCTCGAAGAAGCGCCACGTAACCGGGGTCCTTGAAGTAAAGAGGTGGTTTTGTTGTGTTTTTTTTGGACCCCAAAATGGCAACGGTGTCCTTTAGTTTCCAACTTGAAAACGCACCAACAGGGGGTACCCTCAAAAAAAGACCCCCATTTTGATGGTTCTCAGAATTGCTTTTTGTGGCGTTCCTTTCAAACATTTGGCTCATTCTAAAAACTGTCACAAAACGCCCAGAATCAAGCAAGCAAAACCTTCGCTAGGACTCAAAACGCATCAGAAGTGTCTCTCAAAGTAGCCAAACCAAAGTGCTCTTGGCCAAACTCAGTGACAAAAGTGGGTTGAAAGGAAAATGAAGGAACACCAAGGCAATGTTTCAAAGAAGACTCAAAGGCCTCAACTGCTTTGCCTTGGGCAAGACACTCCAAAACCTTTCGGTTAGACACGTTTCGAGACATAGGTCTGCGTCAAAATAGCGGGACCCCTTCAAGATGGGTGGTGCTTCCTTACCGAAATACGGGCTCTGCAACAATCTGGCACCTGGAAGATCCACGTTGGCTTCAACAATACCACCTACTCCCAAACAGGCTCCTCCACCCCCCCCCCTCCAACAGGTATCATGGACACAAGTCTATTTTGCAACCTCCTTCTTTCTTCAACCTTCCTTGATTGGAAAAGGACGTTGAGTTCTTCTTTCTCTCATTTTTTGTAAACCATCCCCGGTTTTCCAGGGCTGCACCATCAACAAGTGGCACTCACCTCCCCACCTGCCTCGGCCCACGGTGTGAGGCGGCACCTTCTGGCCAGGGCCTGGCGGATAAGAACCCCTTGGACATCGCAAATGCCACCTGACTACTGGACGCCACCCCCCCCCCCCAAACCCCCGCAAAAAAAATGGATGGCAGCCCCAGGAAGATATTGAACAAGTGGGATGAAGCACCAACTGGTGCAAAGAATGGCCAAAGCAAAGACTCTTAGCTGCTGCGGAACCTGAATCCGACGCTGACGACGGGTGGTGTCTGTTTTCGGACCCTGGTGCCCTTTTGAAAGGCCCCTCAGGTTGACAACCCCTCAAACGCTTAAACACAAGCCCAAAACTTGAAACCAGACGGCTGTGCCCTTTGGCTCCATGTTCAAACCCCACCAAACATTTACGTTGAAGCAACGTTGGACGACACACTCAGTTAGCCTGTGGGCGTTTCTCGAAGGTTGCACGGCGGAAATCTGGGTGCCGTTTTTTGCTGGAGAACACTGAGAACCAACATGTGTGTGTCGTTCTTGGGATTCGGACCTCCCCCCCCCCAACAAAAAAAGGAAAGACAAGTTGTCGTTTGGGTGTCCTTTATGACACCACACAAACAAGTACCCCGCAAAAAAGATACCCCGAAACCAAACCTTCACAGGCCGGCAGAGGACCCGGCTCCAGCAAGTGATGACTACGGAGAACTCATCGTCACCTGGAAACCCGTCGCTCCGGGAAACCAACAGAAGCCACGTATTTTGGAGAGTTCCCCTATTTTGGAGACAATCCCAAACAGACTGTGGGAGATACTGTGGATATGATCCACTTCGCACCAGCTAATGGATGAAACCCGATTTGAATGCTTGACAAACCACCAATCCCAACTGCTGCGAAGCGGATCGCAATTGGTGCCAACTCCACCACAGGAATGGTGGTCCAACCGTACCAGGGCTGGGGAATCCCCCCCCCTCTCCGTTTGCTCCGGAAGAAGTACGTTGTATCTGCACCAATTGTATTTCCCCAGCCTGACTTAAGGTGTCCATCACAAAGCGAGCTTCATGGGAAGGCTTGTTTTACCTTGAGAGCAGTTCGTATCTCTTCTTAACAATGGTTGTGGGGGTTGGGTTCATCGGGATCGGGATTTGACTCTAGGGTCTTGTCCTTAGCAACCTCTGACCTTCCCTGTTGTAAGCACTGCGCAGTGGATGATGTGCTGCACCGGGTAGAACCTGAACACGGCGATCGGCTTGGAGCAACAAGGGAGGCAGAAAAACTGTGGGGTGATCGACTTTGGCTTTTGGAACTTAATGTTGACCCCGGATCTAAGTAGAACCCGTCCTATTTTTAGGGTGCTCCCCTCAAGTCGTGAATCCCCACTACTCAAACTCGAGGCCCCGGTGTCACATACTGATGCAGAGCCAGGTGAGCCATTGCCCACAGATTGGTGACTCGGAGGGTGAAACGAACCGGCCATCGGCTGCATGGCTTTGAAGGGAACCATGGAAGGAACCATCTACGAAATCTTCGTCGTTTTGCCCCAAGCCCTGGGCCCCAGGCTCGCTGAAATGCGCGGGGCTCGCATAAGAGGCCTCAGGCAGCTTGGGGGCTTGGGAGCTGTGGAGGATATATCCGTCATTGAGGCTGTAAACTATGTATATGTACTTTTTTTATATACCTGACCATATCTATATACATCTATATATATATATGTACACATATGTATTCAAAAAAGCAAGGGGGCAAACGCAAGTCTGCCAAAGCGTGGCGGTCATGGACCTTTTGCGCATACCCTATCCCTCTGGAGGGCTCTTGGATTCCTTGAGGCGAAGCGGGCGCCCCACGATCGCTTAAGCAACGCTTGGTGATGATCATTTGCGGTCTCGAAAGGAGGGAATTCCCCTCCAAAACCAAAGAGAAACAGTTGGCTTGGTTGTGGTGCCCCTTTATAACCTACCAAAAGGAAGGTTCCATGAAAAGACACCCATTCGCAGAATCCTACAAGCTCGCTTTGCCATGACTGCCCCGGTCAAAAGACACATGTAACTTAGATTCGCAGGGATGATCGTGGAGCCTTGTGTAGGAATTTGAGACAACCTTTGTAAGGATTCCTTGCAGGGGAACAATGACCATGGCCCATGACTAGTTTTCACCATTCGCCGTCCCTTCCAAGGGTTCATCAATGCCGTATCACAAGCCAACCCATGGTCTTTTGAAACCCTCGATTGATGGTTTGGATTGGTGGTTTAGGGGTTCTAGGGTGTCCTCCCATCTGTTTTCCATCGGAACTAGGGGTTCAAAATCCCCAGCTCGGGACCTGAGTGTGATAACTGAACTTTAGGGACCCTTTGGGCACAGTTCGTGGAAAAAAAGAAGCTCCACCAAACCTGTGCGCTGGTTCCAACACCCAAAACTCCTCGAAACTGGACCTTTCCCCGAATCCGCTGAACCCTGGCCCGCTTCGGGTCCAAAGCGCCCATTCCAGATCCGTCATCTCCGCGGAGACCAGCAGGTCCAGGATGGCGTGCAGCTGGCTTTGGGAGTCTTTGTCCTCACCGCGCGCCGCTTCCCGCTTCGCGCCGCGCGCGGCGCGCGAGGCGCGGGGGCGACGCACGCTTCACAAAGCGAAGGAACCCCCGGGAAGCGGCGGAAGCGGCGGAAGCGGCGGAAAATACCAAGCATGCTGAAGCTCCTGACATGTGGGGCCAACCATCGATCCCCCCGGCAAATGCTGTGCTAACCTGTGCAATGCAATCAGCTAGCACCCAAGTCATGGGCATACTAGCTGACCCTTGTTTACACTAAGGAAAGAAAAAAGAAGAACGCCAAACAATTATAAGATTTGCTTCTAGCCAAAGAAATGCGAAATCAAACATCATCTACTGAAACCAATACCAAAGAAACTAGCACATCGACTTGCAAGCCTCGCTGGAGATGAGTATGTAACCTTGACATGGTTGGTCACTCATCCGGACGCTTGGGAATAAAAATAAGAACGGCCTCTCGGGAGAAAAACAAGACTCCCATCTCCTTTGAATGTGCAACTCCGATCAAGCTTCAACATGCACCAGGGCTCCCCATATTTCCGGATAAACATCACCTCTGCCAAGGGAAACTCACCTTTCTTGGGCCAAAAGGTGTTGTTTGAGACCACAAAAAGGGGGAAATACAGGGACCCTTGTGAATTTGCCGGCCTCAGAGTTTTTGAGCCCGCTGAGTTGATCGCAGAAGCTCTGCCTCGGGCCGGAATCGAATCAGATCTCATCGCACCCCGATTCGAAGCTTTCAGTATCCTGCACCAGTTGGGATGGATCCGGCACCAAAAGATACTCGGATAAATCACCTTCCAATGGTGCAGGATTTTGTCCATGCACACTATGGTGATCACAAGCCCCCCCCCACGAGAAAAACACAAAGAGGACCCAAACTGACCATCCATTTGACTTTGAACTTCTGCATGAGCTACTTCAGTTCCAGAATCAAATAGCTGCTACTGTAGCCATTTACAGGGCTCCCCTTGGCTCCTCTCATGGGCTCCGGAGCGAGCCGTTTTCGGAACTGGGCTCCCCACAAGCTGATGATGTTGCTGTCGGCTGCCACCTGGCCAGCTCTCCCCCCAAACACAGCGCCCAAACAAGGCGCCAGCTGTGAGATTGTTCAGCCTTTCTGATACCAATGGGATTCCCGGCCACCCAAAACCGTATTTTCCCCAACTTTCTAACCCGAAAAACCAAAACAAAACCGTTTCCGCGGCCCCCGGTTCTTGTTTGTTCCCCGCGGCCTCCGACAAAAACAGCCGACGGAGATCGCTCGCGCCTTTTCGTTGGGCGCCGAGTCCGGCTCGAACATGCTGACCATTGGGGAAGGCCTCCAATCAACCGAAGCCATGTTCATGATTGGAAAGTGGGCATGGAAACTGCAAGGGTATGATGCAGTGTCCATTTTCGATAATGTGGAAGCACCCCTAAAAACCCCAGATGTTGCAGGTGTGGCTGATTGTTCTCCGGGATGTGCTGTAGGTGTACGTGTGGAATGCACAGCAAACAAAGTGAAAAGGTTTCGAGATGAATACTGTCACGATTTGAGTAAGATTCCATTATCACAATCGCAGAATACTGAATGACATAGGCTGCATGTCGAGAACATGCTGTCTGGCATTGAGCGCAAGAGTTCAGCACACAAAAAAACAATCTGCACTCTAAGAATGTATATATATATATTACATACACGTATACATATACATATACATATACATATACATATACATATACATATAGATATATATGCTATATGTACGTACGTCCGTAAGACCCTTCCAAACTGGGGCTTTGCGCTTGGGTGCTCCGCCGGGGGGGAAGACCAGGCACTCCCGGAAGGGCGGGGAGTAGATGTGCAGAGACACCGCCACCTGCCAGCGGTGTGTGAGGTTCTGGAAATGTGGCTGTGGGTCAAAACCCTGTACCCCTAGTGAACATCAAAATAGGTGGACATGGGTGTTCATCCGCCCCATGGAGGCATGACCCACACCCATGTGGCAAAAAAGTCACTGTGGATGGACGAAATCCTACCTTTATACCCACCCAAAAAAAGGGTACCTCAAAGAGGCACGGACGAAAGCCTGACGTCAGAAACTCTGGAATGCTGATTCACCTGTAAATACCAACTACCAATGGTTTCCCATGGTGTCAAAGTGGTGCGGGAAGCCAGCCTGCACAATCCACACCAGTTGGTATGGATCAAGCCCGATTTGAATACTGGTTGATAAACTACCCGAAGTCAGGTGACGGTTGATCCCTGGGATGCCCTGAATCCGCGAATGCCTGCAAGGTGGACCGAAATATTGCAAGTGGAAGAAGCAGGAACCCTCAAATCTACAGAAATATACCATGCTTGTGTTGAGCATGGTTGGTCTACTTGCATTTGCGGTATGGTCATAACTCCTTTGACGACAGCAATCTTGAAAGGTTCCAACTCCATTGGGACTCTTCGTGCCAAGCCCCCAAACCCCGGTCCCAAAAATAGGGGCCCATTCAGGAAACCCACTGGCACAGACAGTTTCCTGAATGGGCCCCTATTTTGGGAGCTCAGGTGTTTGGGTCCTTGGTTGCCCTTTTGCTGAAATCAAACTTGCAGATTTGCGTTCGTTGGAACTATCGTCTCTCTGGCCAGCAAACCACAAAAATAATGGCCCATAACAGTGGCCCATGTAAAATTCTTTAGAGTGTGGGTCACGGCAGACTTGGTTGTCTCTAGGAAGTCCATGGCCATCCCTAAAACTAGGAAATCCATGACCATCCAAAACGAAACAAATGTCATGCCGTGCCAAAAAGTGGAGAACCAACCAACAAGGATAGACCTCTCATGATAGGAGCAAACCATGAGTCAACATGTCTTTTTGGTTACAAAACAACTTCCAAGCAGTTGGGATGGATGAAGCCCTGTAAATTCATAAGCCGGTGAATCTTGCGCGTCTGGCTTATCAAGGCTTAGGCTGCGCCATAGTTTCGGGGTGAGGCGATGAGGCATCGATTCGATGAGGTGCGGACCACTCATTTTCAGGTCCCCGTATTTACGGGGCACATCGTGGGGTGGGGGGGTATGGGGTATGGGCCTACCCAAACGCAATTGATCCTTCAGTTTCCGTTTGCCGACCAAATGCCCCCCCTTGGTTTTGTGTTCTTTTGCGTTGTGTTTTTCAGAGCCCTTGAGAAAGTCAAGGTCGGGTCTTTTTGGGGGAGGGGCACGGGGCTGCCAAAAAGGTTCCCCTGAAAATAGCAACCACTTTGGGTCAAACATGTGATGTCCTAAAAATTACCGAAAAAGGGATATATATATATATAGTAATAACAATACTAATTCTAATAGTAATAATAATAAAAAATGATGGTAATAATAATAATGCTAACAATAGTAATAATAATAGTATTAGTAATATTAGTATAGTAGTAATAATACTAATACTAATACTAATATTATTAATAATAATATAGATTCGTATATGTGCATTAATCATTCATACATATATATATATATATATATGTATATGTATGTTTAGTTCGGGACCCCTGAGGGAGGTGGGGGTGCGCATCCCCTTTCGGCTTCAACCTGGGCCCGGTTCGCCTCCCTTCACACATCGAGTTCCGGCCTCCTCCGTGCTGGGGTTGGAGATGCGATGAAGCCCCAGGGAGTCGTGCATAAAGCTGACCTCAACCCACAGCTCCGGTGGCAGAAGATTCGGCCTTCCTCGACTCAAAGTCATCCAACGTGTTTTCTCGTTCAGTTTGAGGCTGAACCAACTCTCGTTCAATGTCGATTCTCTTACTAGTTCAAGAAAAGCGACACGCTGCCCTCTTGTCCTGCAGATTTGCGGCACAGTGAAATGTGGGGAGCGATTTTAAGAAGCACATCTGATGTGAACGGCGCGCTCGGATTTTCTCCTTCGTTCACCCTTCCAAGCGCAGCTTCGTCGATCGCTTTGGGCGTTGCTATGCAAAGGAGAATCGGAGAAACCCCTTGATGATGAATGGTCTCTCCAGAATGAGGCAAGACAGGACGAAAAGATCGACTCGCATGTGCTATCAGCGAAGGCTGCCAGGGCTTGGTATGAACACTGACACAGCAGCAAGCTGCCGCGGCGCGCTCACAGCTTGATCTGGGCATCTCTTCCCACCCTTTGCGCGGTTCCTCGAAAACGAGCTCCGAAAACGAGCTCGCAATGTGTGAGGCCTTTGAGACAAGCCCATCTGCAAGCAAACCTCTTCCTCCGCCAACTTTTGCGGCCTTCGACCGCAATGGTGAAACGACAACTCGGACGTCTCCTTTGCCAGCCGGAGGCCATACGAGCTGGCCATGGCATTTGGGTCTGCCCATTTTTTGGAGTTGGTACCCTTGCTAAATGCTTTTAAAAGTAAACCAAAAGGGTTTACTAACCGGTTTCTTGCGTCCAACCCCAAAAGGGGTGCACCCAGCTAACCGCGCAGGGCCTTCGGCTCGTCGACCTCGGAATCGCTCAGGTCATGGGCCCAAAGATGAAACTCCAGGCGAGGCTGCAGAGGAACCTGGGATCGAAGCGGCTCGTCCGGGCCGTCCGTTTCTCCTGATCCGCGAGACATGTTTCGCTTGGTGAGATGGGCGAAACGGGTTGAGCTTGGCGAGAACCCCGAGAACCTCCACTAAAACCGGGGACACCCACAGATTAATAATTAATAAGCAGGGGTCTATTAATATGGGGTCAACATTACCCGGTTTGCAAGCCAGATTCGAAAGGGTCCCAAAGAAAACGGACAATGGCTTCCATTTGGATCGTACGCACCAAAGCTGTTGCATGTCAAAGCTCTGTTCTTTCGGCGCCATGGCTGCTTCTGCTGCTTCCACAAACAAGATTCGGGTGTGGCAGCGCCACACTGTGTATTGTGATCATGGAGTAGCTCGCTCAGAATTTGGACTTGAGGTGTCAACATCCGAAATGAAGTAAACAACTGGCAGTTGGCATTTGGCTCGGGGGCCAAGCGGCGAAGGATCCATTTGCAACATGATCCAAATTCACATGAGCAACAGTCAAAATTGCTGGCTTCCCCAGAAAGGCATGGGAGATTTAGTGAGTCTCCCTGGTTCTCATGGGGATTTCGTGAGTTCCCCCATGTCCCCCCAACAACTATCAAGCCCCCAGCCTCTCCTTCTCTTGAGATACCAATGGCCAGACTTGCTGTGGCCTCCACAGGCTCGACGGCCAAGGCTGTGAGCAGTTCCGGTCGGGGCAATGTCTTGGAAAACCGCCCCAACTTTGGTCCGGTTCAACCGAAAGTCGGTCGTCTTGTGGCGTTCTGGAGCTTAATGCCAATCAAGGCCAAGGAGCAGGAGCCAAAGCACCAGGATCGGCTGGCTCGTGACCTTGGCGCATGCGCCAAGGTCTGGCAACAGAACGCCGGCTTCACAAAAAGGTTGATGTGTTTAAAGCGAAACCAGAACCAAAAGTCACATTTTGAGAAACCTCCTGATGCTGGTCTGACATTCCGCAGAACGGCCTGACAAACCTCGGGGGCTCGATCCACATGGTCTGATGTCAGCTCTAAGGCCAGGGACTCACCAAAAACATCAAACCACCTCCAAGGTCTTTGCCATGAATCCCCACCGGAAAAAATACAGGAAGCGATGTCCGCCATTTCGGTGGGATGCGACTCAAAACATGTTGAAAGTTTGTGGTTTCCTTGAGGCTCGCCGAACGAGCGGCTCCTCTCATGAGAGTAAGCTTTCGTCTATCGATCCGAAACTCCAAATTGGGTCTTTTGTCTTTAAAGTGGGACCCCTCCAAAATGAATTTTGGTCTTCCTTTTGGTCTCCCATTTAAAACCTGCCAAACAAGGGACACCAGCTCAAAAAGAGACGACAGACCTATTTGGGCTCCTATATGAGCAAACCCCATTGGGGCTGCAGGCGAAGAAGGCGAAGGTCACCGCGGGGCTGAACACCGCGAAGAGGAGCACTGCCAACCTCGCAACCAGACCTTTCGTTCCATGCCCAAAGGTCACCAGGCCGCGAAATCCCCAAAAAACGAGTCGGCATAGTCGGCTGCGAAATGCTCGGCAAATTCTTGCGAGGCGAAGCTGGTTGGGGATGCCCACGCCCGAAAACCCCTGGACAGTAAGTGTCATAAATGATCAGACTTAGGCTTACAGGGGTGCCTCGTCCTTTTTGGATGGTACCCCTTTTCGGCTGGTTGTACAAGTAAACCAAAAGCACACCACCCATTTTGGAGACAAACTCATACAAGGTATAAGCCGCCCAACCGCTTGTTTGAGTTCACGAGCCTTGACTGGCCAGTATAAACCTTCTACCTGGGGCACCAAGCATTAAATCAGCGCAACTGGAAGGGCTTTGGGCTGTTGCCGGCCAGGCAACAGCACGTGCTGGATGGGGAAAGGCCCCGCGGCCAACCTCAATCGCGATTTGGTCTGACTCGAAGCAATGGGGTGGTTCATCTCCCACTGGCAACCAAAAGGAAACTTGCTACGTAGTGCTGGCCAAGCTGACCAGCCCCCCCCCTAAAAAAAATCAAGGGGCTGCCGAGTGCTTCCTTTCTTCTGGGCAAGCCTCTAATTGTCAAGGAGCACCACTCGGTGGCCAGAAAGGAAGCCCTGTCGCCTAAAAACGGGGTCCCTCCAAAAAGGGGTGCTGCAAAGATTGGGTTTCAGCAAAACATGATGTCAAAAGATGGTGGTTCTTTCGAGGGTACCGTTTTGCGGCTTGCTTAAAGCCGGCGCTAGCCCGGAAAAGCTACGGGTGTGGTACAGTACGGAGGTAAGGGTGCCCAAACTTCTGAGCAAGTCTTCGAATCTTCTCACATGAGGGGTGTCTTTTTCAGTGGACCCCCCGCCCAAAAAACAAAGGGTTCTCCAGGGTATACCTTTAAAAACCCACAAAAACGGGGTACGAACCAAAAACAGACCCGTATTCCAAACAATATCCATGCTCCCATCGCCAAACTCATGTGGACCCACCTTTGAACCATGCCTTACTTGTCTTCCAGGGGATGGGGCGCCCAAATCCCCCGAAGAATATGGGGTCCAAACAGGGATCACCCAAAGGGAGCTCTATGCGACTTCCTGCGAAGGCAAACTTGGATGTGCAAATGGTCATCACCATAGTTGCTGAGTTGTAAGCTATCAACAACTGGCTATGCCGATCGATCTCAAAGGCATTCTATCCCAGAAACCCCCTCTACATCACAACACAAAGCTTACTCAATGTCACACATTTAGTAGGGTGAACAAGTAGCTTGAACATCCACGAAAGGTACCTAGGTTGAAAATCCCAAAGGCCAACAGGCAAACTGCGTATCTGAAAGCCGTGGTGCGTGCCCCGCACACAGCGGGGGTCCAGCCACCGGGCGGACCCGTCGGCGCTGTAAAGGGGCTGGTCGTCCGGGGCGCCGGGAAGGTCCCCCACCTTTTCGAGTGAGGTGGGTGAGGTGGGTGAGGTGGGTGAGGTGGGTGAGGTGGGTGAGGTGGGTGAGGTGGGTGAGGTGGGTGAGGTGGGTGAGGTGGGTGAGGTGGGTGAGGTGGGTGAGGTGGGTGAGGTAGGTGAGGGGGGGTCTGCAGCTTGGTTTGACGCCTTGTCAGTTCAGTTTGAAGGGAAAATCAGAGAGGAAGACTGTGCTTGCAGTCCAGAGCCCTATCTACTTTGACACAACGCCTGCCCTCAAGAAAGGCGCGCGCACACACAAGCAACAGAAGGCCTGCAATCCAGGAATGGCCGTCATTTCCATACAGGCCATGCAAAGCCTGCCAACCAGCCGATGAAACCAGTGGAAACACCTGACAATAGGAGGCAGTATGGGATAGCGAGGGAAAACAAAAAGCAGGGTAATCCATGTCAGGAAAGCAAATAACCCACAAATCTGTGCTGTTTCAAGTTGCTTAGGTGCTTGGGACTTTGAGCAAATCTCCCCCTCCCCCCCCCTTTGGGCAGCAGGGTGTCCCTTTTGGATTTTCCTCTAAATCAAAAAAAAAAACGGACGGCCCGGAAGTGCACTTGTTTGCGCTGCTCGGGTTTCTACATAGCTTGGGTCTCGAGGAAACCACAAAAGATTAGCTTCCCCCGAATTGGCGGTTTGAATTGGTGGTTTCGTGGCAAAGGGGTGGTTTCCATTTACCCTCTACAAAAGCCAGAGGTTCAAATCCCTCCACCAATCCAAACCATCAACTGAGGCCCAAAACAAAAACAAACAAACACAGACATACACCGCTTCAACAACCCCGATCCAGCCGTCTCCAGCGAGTGGTTGAAGCCTTCGAAGTGGATGGCCTCTCGAAATGAGATTTGTTCTCTCTCTCTCTCTCTCTCTCTCTGACGTCTGAGTACGGCTCGTCGAACTTTGGGAAAGTCAACTCTGGGAAGTCAAGGCTTAAGTGCTTAGGGTTTAGGGCTAGCCCTTAAGGAGGGGGGGAGGGCTCTGGAGGGCTTCTAATATGGGTTTAGGGTTTAGGGCTTGGGGGGCGACCCTCTTTTGGTTGGATTTGGAAGGGGAACCAAAAGGAACGCCAAAATCCATATTGGATGGGGTCCAAGCTTAAAAGGAAAAAGCTCATATTGCAATCAAACCAACCATGCGAACAACCACAAAGCCATGTAGACAGTGTCCGAATGCTCACTGAAGGCAATATTCATCAAGCCTCCAGTAGACTTGTGCCAGAGGGAAACAGTCGAGAGATACTTCAATGGAATCCATGGTCTGCCCATCCAAACAGCACATGTCGAGAATCTTTGAAGTGGTTTGGGTCTCCTTGCACCTCCGCCCTCGTCTTTTCAGGGATCCATCTGAAGTCAGAGATATATGGCACACAGACCCGGGGAATGTGAGTGGTGTCCCAAGAGAGAAAGTTGGGTGAAAAGAATGGGAGATCCACCCTTAGATTAGCCCACCCCTCCGTCAGGATTCATAGAAAACGTGGAAGAGTAGTGAGTAGTGGGAAATCTCTTCGGCTTTACAGAAAAGCAAAAGGAAACCCATTTCGGAGGTTCTTAGGCCAAATGTTGTTTGTTTCCCCAACCTTTGGTTGAACGGTGCCGCTTCATCGATTGGCAAGGGAAACCAAAAGGAAAGCACCCACTTGGAGGGCCCCATCTAGAAACCTACAACAACTCTTATGACAGCCGATGTACATCCACACAGCTGCAAAGAAAACTAGTCCATGAGGGGCCATGAGGGGGTACTGGGGGTCCAGTCTCCACGTTTTCGCGCAGGGCGTGTTCCTTTCCTCAAGGCCACAATGTACTGTACCTACCAATGTGATCCAGCGCAGCTTACCTGGAATTTAGCCATTTTTGGGGCTTAAAGTCAACACGGCTTAGGGCTTGGGTTTTGTTCAGTGTCCTGGGCTTAGTAAAAGGGACGGTTTGGGTCCAGTTTTGGTGTTTGGGTTCAGGATCCAGGGTGTAAGGTTCGCGCTTTAGGGGTTTGGGTGTTAGGCTTTGGATTAAAGTTTAGGCTTAGGTATACAGTCGGAGATACATCCAAGCCGCACTCAACCATTTGAAATCATACTCCGGTGCGAACAGCAAAGCGTTGCAGCCCCACACATGCGCACGTGCGCGAGTCCACTGAAAAAAAACAAATGGTGTGCACTGTCGCTCAGCCTGAGAAATTCCGAGGGAACAGGGGAGTCGCTTGTAGTTGAAGGCCATGTTCAACTTGGATGTCCCCACTTAGTCAGTCGATATCCCCTAGTCCCATAAGTCCCACAAGTGGGACTTACCCTTCATATTATAGATCAGTGGGACTTGTTGACTGGGGACAACCGCTTTCTAAGTGGGGCGGACCCAAATGCTTAAGTGGACCCTACCAAAACACCATGAGAGCATGATGGAAACTCAATGAACCACCAAAGGATACCTAGGGTCTGACATCTTTGAGGCTTGTCAACGCAGTCCCAAATTGGGGACCCGAACGTAACGGCCTCGCGCACGAGAACCAGGACGCCTCACAAACCGGGGCCTGGGGTCTAGGATGCAAAACGGTCCTAGGCGTTTGGTTTTTCTCACCGTGATCCAACCCTTAGGGGGGTCCCCACGCAAAAACTCCCCGACCCATGGATTTTCTCGGCCTTCTGCGAACGAAAGCTCGCTCCCCACCAGGGGGTTGATCAAAACGATGGCCCCAAAGAAAAAATCAAGGGACGCGTCTCGGCGTCTCGGCGCCGAAACGGCGCCGCCAAAATTAAGCGGGACGTCCCGAAATGAACTTTGCCGACCACCCCGCCTTCACTCGGCGGACGTAGCTTCGCCCATCGTATCCAAGGAAAATCACCACTGACCTCAACCGAAATCGAGTCAATCCGAGCTTCCACTCGCCCCCCGAATCCTGAACCACTGCTCCGGACAAAAATTGCACGACCCAAACAGAACAACTGCCCAACCCTCGGAACAATTTTGTACACAAACCACTATGTACATGCTTTTGCGGATGTGACTCGCGAACATGCCTCATGAAAAGTCTATGCCCATATGCCTCTTCGACTTTCCGCTATTCGCGCCAACTAGGGTTTTCGCCCAGACCTTGACGTCAGTCTGACGTCACCCAAAAGCATCGTGACAATCTGATTTGGTGAAAGCACCAAGAAACACCACACCCTCCCCTGGGAGCTGATAAGCTTGTCTTCCTCCAGGCCTCCAAGTCGCTTGCCGGGCATTGTCTTTTCAGCGCACAGGTCGAGGGATAACCCCTTCGCGTTGCGTGCAACTCTTCAAATGCCAGGCTTCGGGTTTCCATTCTCGGGTCGACACGATAGAAATGTCTGAAATGGCAAGCGCCCCAGCCAGGAATTGATCGTCCTGCATGTTGACATGACTTCATGTTGCTGCACTCCAGAACACAAACAAGTCAACCTTTCGGGCTCCAGCCAGTACCAGGGGCGTCCTGAAAAAAATGAAGTTATCACTTGTTCAGCTCAGGCTGCTTCAGCCACCTGCCCGAATTCGAGAACCGCTCTGCGGGTGGCTTTCGACTTAAAAAAGTCGAAAGTCGAAAGCCGGGGCCTTTGGCAGGAGCACACACAGACTCGAAACCGTGGGTCAAAATGGGTGTTTCCCAAAACCATCGACCCAAAAATAATGGCCGCGTGTGGCGTTTGGTGTCTCTTTTCAGGTCCCGACAGCGTCCTGGGTTTCGTCTACAACCAGATTGGGGACTTCAACCAAAAACCGAAGCCTCTCTTTTATCAACCGAAGCCTCTCCTTTATCACCTCAAACGGAAACACCCATTCGCTATCAGCGAATCGAGAGCCACTGCTTCACAGTCGCACCCGAGCCACGCTTTGCTTGCAGCCCCTGGAGGTCTGGCACGTTCTTTTGGAGATCTTGTGCTCCAAGAGGCTCCGGATTTGCTCTGGAGACTCACTTTGCAAAGGGCCCAAGGAACTCGAGCATGACACGTGGCCTCTCAAAATTTTAAGGAGGCTGACTGTTGCTTTCATCGGAAACCAAAAGGAAGCCAGCCTGAGGGGTTCCCAATTGTGCAGAGGTGTAAAAATGGCTTCCGCCATTTCGGCCGTCTCCAAGATCCTTCGGGCCACGGGCACACCAACGGGTCGGGCCAAGGTTCCGTGTGAGCCGTCGGGAAAAGGCATTCATGCATCCAGTGCGGAGCCAGATAAGGACCTGCAGGGGTTGCATGGGACGAGCGCGTCGTGGGAGTCGAAATGAAACCGAAAGGACCAGGTGTTTATGGAAGAAGTAGCGATCGGTGCATCGCGTCTTCCAAACATACCAGCAAGTCCTTGGTTTTTGCAGGACATTGGTTTGGCTGCCTTGGCGAAGCAGTTACAGCTGGGGTGTGCGACTTCCAAGTGTCATGCTCTTTCACCAGAGCTGCCATTGCACTCGTTGCTTGGCACATTGCGAAGAGCTTCAAATGGCCGTGATATTCCTTGTCTCTCTTTCACATGGTAATTCTGGTGAGTCACCCGGAGATATTTTAGTTCCAGTGCGGCGACCATATCATCCCCCTCCCCACTGACCTTCCGGGTGTTGGGAATTTCGAATGAACTGGAACGGGATTCCCTTAGTTCTCGCTCTTGTGATTTCTTCTGCTCAAAAAAAATGGCCCCCGAAATGCGGCTTTCCCAAAGGCTCAAACCTGCGGCTTTCCCTAGGCCTGTACTCTCGAGCCACACATCAAGGCGCTCGCGCGACTTGGATATAGACCCAGCCAGCCACGCGGAGGGCGCCTGGTCCTGGTCTTGGCGCGGTCCAGTCCGTCCAGGGACATGGTGCTGGAGCGCCGGAGCCTGAAACCGCCGGGTTCTGAAAGAAAGAAGCGACCCATATAAACGGAGCAACGCAAGAAACATGACCAGTGACTTTGTTATTTACCTTTTTTTTGACATATATATATATATAGAGATATATATGTATATACACTATATCTTTGAAAAATGAAAGGGCATGATGAAATAGTAATTGTTGGTTTGTATGTACTTGGGAGTCATCAGAAACCAGGGTTCCTTAGAGGGTGCGAAATGGATTTGTCCACTTTATGTTTGTACAAGTACGCTTGTTTCAAAAAGGCCCCTGTCCCCAAGGTGATGCAATCGAGTCTATGCTCAATTGCAACCTGCAGCCTGTGCAACACCGGACAGCTCAACGTCTGCTTAGCTGCAACGCTCACCACCCCCGCCCCCCCCCCTCCCCCGCAACCTTGGCGCTGTTGCCACGGTTGCCCCCAGAAACGAAGTCGCTGGGGAAAGCGGAAAGAAGCTTCAGCTATGGTTGCATATACTTAAGCCGGCATCCGACATGCTCAGAAGCCTCACATTCAAGAAGCCACAGGCCAAATGAGATCATCTTCTGCGAAAAGCCGCGGCTCATAAACACTTCGCTTATGTGCCCCACATCTGGGAGTTACCCCAAATGTCCAATCCCATCTAAAATTCACCCCATTTCTTTCTGGGATTCACCCCACCCTTGGACTTATTCTTAACCAAGGAAGCTGACCACTTACCTGATGGGCACCCCTAGTTGTTTCCCCCTTCGAAGCTGTCTGAGTCCGCCCACAGATTCTGGAAGTTGGAGCCAACCTCGTGCAGGGCCTGCATCATTTGGTCCATCTCCTGGAATTCGCGTCTTTGTCTTCCGCCGAATCCCTGAGTGAGTGGATTCCAAAGCCCACAAAACCGTGGTGCAGGATCAAAAGTTGTGACAAGTCGAGCAGTAATCTAAGTTTGCGCTGTGGCTCCCGTCAGAGAGTGGTGCACAAAATCAAGGCGCCTACGGCCTGGAACGCAGCAACGCGGAAACAAACAGCCGGCTCATGCGAAAACAAAGCAGCAAACAAATAGTGCACAAAAACATGATTCACCAAACAGCTGGTCCAGCAACATGAACCCAACAGGTGGTTCAGAGAGGAGAGCCGTAGAGAACTCCCCAAACAGCTCTCTGCTCAAAAAAGCCCACACTTTGATCTCTTGCCTAAAAGCCTTCTGGTTCTCAGCACCCGCACTCTTCGTCATCCCCTACCGCACTGGCACCAAGAAAAGAAAGCCAGCCGATCGGCCTCGTTCAGCTCCACCACCACTTCGGCGTCGTCCTCGCTCTCCAGGCAGTGGAGGTGGGTCTCCATGTGGGCGATGGCTTCCTGGAGTGGATCCGTCTCGAAGCCATAAGGGCGATTGATATGTGCGAACCAAATGGGTATCGCTTTCTTGCGTGGGTCCCGGGTCCCCCCCCTTTTTGGTGGTGTTAAAAGGAAACCCAAAGGAACACCGTTAAGCCATTTCGGGATCCTCGAAAAAAAAGAGCGAATATCCATCCAAAAACCTGGTCCATTCCATCTCGGCCTGGACCTCCTTGAGGTTGGAATCGAAGCGCTGCTTCTCCAACTTCTTGATGTAGTCCTTCAACGTGGAGCCTGAGTCGCAATGCCGGAAACAGCCCCTTTCCGTGGGAACAAACAGGAAGGTGGGCTGCAGGATCCCTAAACTTCGAGGCAATTCGGTTCCAATGTGACCAATGCTCCAACCGTGCGCTGCAAGAAAAAATACGCCCGGTCCGTCAAGAGGCCACCGTAGGCGTCAAACCGACCAAAAGAAGGCGGCTGCGTCCACCATATCCCATCCCCTCCCCCAAAACCCCCCATCACACCCCAGCCGACGTCCCAACAAAACATCCCCCAACGCCCCTCCCAAAAAATAAAGGGATGAATTTCACCCCCCCCCCATCCAAAAATACAAAACATAAAGAAGAATGTAAGAAAGCAAGAGTTCCCCCCCCCTCCCCAGAAAAAAGGCTACCTGTGTCGCCCCCGCTCCCAGCTCCAAGGCGCGGAAGGCCATGTAGCCGAGGCCCACCGTGCCAGTGAAGGCGGCCGGCACCAGAAGCGCCAAGGGGCCCTCCAGAAAGTTCTCCTCGTAGATGCCTCGGAGTTCTCCCCCCAAAATCCCAGGCTGGTTGGTGGGTGGGTGGGTGGGTGGGTGGGTGGGTGGGTGGGTGGGTGGGTGGGTGGGTGGGTGGGTGGGTGGGTGGCTGGCTGGCTGGCTGGCTGGCTTGCTTGCTTGCTTGCTTGGTTGGCTGGCTGGCTGGCTGGCTGGTTGGTTGGTTGGTTGGTTGGTTGATTTGAACATATTTTGCCCAACCCTGGTTCTTCCCAAACGCCCGGCCCACCAGCTCCAACCAAAGAGAAAGTTGTTCAATGCTTCCAAAAAGGTGTTCCTTTTTGGTTTCCCTTGAAAAACCAACGCGGGGGTTCCCTGCTTTAAGACATGGTCGCCAAGCCACCGGCCAGGCCGCCCACCAGGAAGGAAGTCCAGAGACCCAGCAGCACCACCAACTTCTTGGCCTGGTGTGTCCAAAAATCGGGATGCGGACCCGCAAAACTGGGGGTGCTCCTTTGGTGTCTCCTTAAGATCACCAACAATGAAGCGGGGGTTGGGGGGTTGGAGGGTTGGAGGGTTGGAGGGTTGGAGGGTTGGAGGGTTGGAGGGTTGGAGGGTTGGAGGAGGGGCTGAACTCGATGGCAAAGATGCCGGTTGGAGATGGTTGGCAGGTTTGGGGGTTCCTTTTGTGAAGGGCCGCGAGAGTGTGACGATAATTGGAAACTCTAGTATGACAAAAGGTTTCATATTATGCAGAATGTTGTGTTGTGAGACCTTTTTTGGGGAGCCCTTCCTTTTTGGAGAGCCCTTTGTGGGGTAGGCGAACCAATAGGCTAAATAGGGGCACATGTCATCCATGTGTGTGTCCATTGTTGAGAGTTAAATACCCTCAGTCAGCGCTCAGACCCAACCTTCCTCCCCTTGTGGAACATACACCTTGTGATACCCAAGCTTGTTGAACTAGTTCAGCATTTATCACTCTCTATTGGGATTCCTTTTGGCTTTCGCAGGTGACAACACCATTGAAAGAAAACCTTCGGTCTAACTACAGCTACAGGTCGGCCCTCCATGCTCCTTTCCAGTACGGTTTCCCCTCCCTGGGTGCTTTGCCGTGTTGCCGAGCGGCATCCACACCGACCTCCGCCCGGTCCACCGGGTTCAGGTGGGACCAGCGGCAGCCCTTCCGCAGGAAGATCATGGTGATGCGGCCCATGGTGGACCCGATGTCGGTGACCTGGCCGCTAGACGCGCTAGCGCGCGCTAGCGTTCACAAGCACGGCAAAGCCTCGGTGAAGTGTTTGTTGTTCTTTTTCTTCCGCAGAACAGAGGAGGAGCAAAAACCAGTGGATGCTTACAAAATGGACCTCCCCACAACGCAAAAAGACAGAGGTGAGACTGTGGATGGTTACGAAACGGGATTCCGAGAGAAAGGCGCGATTAATACAGATGGTAGATGGTCAAAAAGTCGGCAGGCAGTTCTCGGTCGGGCGGGATGAAACAAAATATGAACGCTTGATAAATCGCAAAATGCAGGTGCAGGAATTTGTCCACAGTATCCCCACTCAAATCCAAGTGAATTTTAGGGCAAATCAAGCCACAGAAGGGGTATGGACTCCGGAGATTCACCACTTACGTGGGGTGGTCATCCAAGTGGGGAAAACCGGTGCTTTTTGTGAGGGATGAAGGCATGGATCTTAAGGAACGGGTTCTTGTGCCATGGCTTTCCTCAAGCGCCCGTCCGGTTCGGTGGCGGTCAGCCAGTTTTGTGTTGCTGCTGATGGTTCTTAGTTCCAACCAGCGAATGGAAACCAGTCTCCCAAAGGAAGAGGTCGGTTTCCTGTCACTGTTCTCCACTTTCGACATCATGGCCAAATGGCGGACCCACAAGAGAGAGAATGGGACAAACCCATAGGAAGCTGCCCCATTTCAGGACACCCCCACTGTGTTTTGCGCATCAGTTTGGAGACATGAGGGAAGCCTTGAAAGGACCTCAATAGCTGGAATCGACTTTCTGAAACGAATCATCATCAAATCGCCCGGGCGCTGTGCCGGTCACGTGCGTGGTGCGCACAATGGCACCGAAGTGGGAGGTGCACATGGCATTCCTCGGCCGAGTCCCGGCGCTTCACAGCTTCACGGCGTCCCCCCCCCCATCGGAAAAAGCTCAGGTCTTGCTCCCGCGCGCTGCCTGGATGACCCCATCTCCCCCCAATGTGTCGTGAGTGGATCAACCTCGAGTTTCACTTGGCGCTCCACAATGTGATCCGCATCGCTTGAATGGGACACCCCCCCTCCTAAGCCCAGTCTAAACCTGGGCCAAGACCAAGCGAATCGAACTGGCGGCTTTGCACTGCCAAGTCGCTGCAAGCCACAGGCAGCAGCTACCAGGCAAGCGTTTACTAGCCTGACACTCAACCTCTAGACTGGCTTGAGGAATTCCAAGGGAACAACGAAGCCGAAGCCCATTCTTGGGTTCCCGATTTTAGAGACAGCTCCGTTCCAGAACTGAGCAGAATCCCTTAAAAGAAGCAAGCACCCTGAGCTTAGTAGCGACAAACACGTGTCCACGACGTATCAACATGCTGATGCAACTCCTACCAACAGCGTTTGCCCATGGAAAATGCTGGCTTGCACACCAACAGACCAAGAGATGACCGATCTCCACTTGCCATTGCCATGCACAGCAGCACAAAGAGAGTTCTAAGCCACAAACCAGCGAAGAAGGAGATCCATAGAAACAATGCTGCCAAGTACAAGGTCACTGCTGAGACTCGTTTGGCTAAGGTCCCGGGGAATATTGAGAAGACCGTGCCTGCCAGGCAGGAAGGCGGCACACACCAGCAGGCTAGAGTTCAGGACCAGCGCTGCTCCATAGAACGCCTTGCCCAAGAAGTGCACCTCAGATCCATTGAACCTGTCCCTTTCTCCCGACAAGAGGTCGCCAAATTCCCCCTCAAACAGAACTCCAGGACAAATCATGGTGGGCTGGCCCAAGAGGTGATGTGTCATACCACCACAAGGGGGACATGCGCACAATCCTGAACAAGGGCCCCCCCCATGCAGATTTGAGTGCGCGCGCCCAAGGCGGGCCACACTTCCAGCAGCCATACCCACAGCTACAGGCTATTTTGGAAGCCACTGGTGCACGCTCAGAGAAGCCAAGCACGGTCCATTCATTTTCGCGGCCAGAAAACTTGGTTGATTCATAGCAGCATGTCCCATCTGAGGGGGGGGCTTGGATCCCAAAGCGGGGAGCTGCATCCCAGCCATCTGCTGGCCGTCCTCCATGTCAAATCAATGTCAAACCGAGACTGAAGATGCCGCCCTGAAATTGAACACGGAAATCAAAAATGTCCAACCCCCGTATTCCCATTTATATCCCCCTCTATACCCCAAAAGTGATTGGCCCGCTGACCCCTGTATTTGTCGACCCCCGTATTTGTCGACCCCGTCCATTAAAAATTGTTGACCCATCCCTTACGTACCCCTGCTATACCCCTTGATACCTTTTGCAAAGCAGCCGAATGTCATTGGCTAGATTTTGGTGTTGCATCTTATTGTATGGGTTCCCCCAAACAAATATCCAGCTTGTAGTCAAACTATGGGTGGGTGCTTTAAAGGGGACCCAAACAATGGCAAGTTTCCTCTTGGTCTCCCTTTCAAAAAAGGGGGTACCACCTGAAAAAAGGATGAGCCTCGCAGCTGGCTTATATACTTCGTTTCCATCTTCATCTGTTCGTTTTCCCCCCAACCTCCAAGGGGTCCACCCCCCAAATTCCCCCGGCGCACCCCTCCAACCCAAGGCGCCTGGTTCTTGTCGATGAGCAGACCGCAGGCGTAGGCCCCGGCCATGAAGGAGGCCACCAGCGACACGGACTCCGACAGGTGGTCCAGGTGCATCCCCTCATCCCCTACGAACCACAACCCACGCAACCCACGCGCCGCGCCCGGCGCGCCACCGGCGCGCAAGCGACGAATGGATTTGGAGCACTGCGATATATGGGGGTCGGTTCTACCCAAGAACAAAACGAGGTGACGCAGAAAAAGGAGCCCCGTGCCCTCCAAAGCAACCCCCCCAAAAAAATATATTAAAAAACAGAAAAGCGAACGAAGAGGACGGGAAAAGGTGGGAGTGGCGTACTAATTGGCACACCCAGGTGGGGGTGAGCATTTTTGGAGTTGGTGCCCTTGAAAAAATTGGTTGGGGAACACAATGGAACCCCCCATTTTGAAAAAGAGAGCTCCGTTCCAAAAAAGAAAAACCAAAACGCGGGAGGAGTCCCCTCCAAAGCAGAAAGCGCGGGGGGAGGAGGGACCTGGTGTTTTTGGATTGGAGCGAAGATGTGATGTTGTTGGTCATTAAACAAATGTATGGCAAGCCACCCAGTGTCAAGCCCCGCGTTGCAGGAAGATTATCGGGCTCCACCTTTTTAGGTGGCTCCTGCAAACACAAGAATCAATCTGCATGGGCTTGCTCTCCCCTAAAATGACCCAAAATGGACATCCACCCACCTTCTCCTGGAGGCAAGTCAAACCTTCCCCAAAGGTGGAAAAGGAGACCACTTTGGCGGTTTGAAACCATGAACACGTCCGGACCCATGAAGGAACTGAACACCAACCCCAACCTGGCGGCCTCAGGTCAGACACAAGTGGCTGATTCTTAGGGACTGTCCCATTTTGGAGGGTGTCTGGCTCGCTTTCTTGAGGAATACCCCCGAATCATCTGCTAGGCTCATTGATCCGGGGTCAACATGAGTTTGAACCCCTGTGCTGCAAAATTGCTTGGTGCAACTGAAGGCAGGCTGGTATATTTAAAGAAAAAGCGGCTGGCTGCTTCGAAAACCCACCAAAAACCAAAACAACACAAAAAACATGGTTTGGGCGGAAGCTGCTTAGCAGAATGGCGGTCATTTACATGTGGATGCATTATCCTGGCCATATAGCCACACACAAAAAGAGAAACACGAGGTTCGGCTCTTCAAGCGAGCCGACTTCAAGCCAGCCGACTTCGTGGCGAACATTGGCCGACCCCCTTCCCTGACCCTCAAAAGGTGTGAAGGGCAAAAGGGCCCTTTGGTCCCAAACCTCTCCCCCCCCCCCGGCCTAGGTGCACTCCCTCGATGCGGAAGGCAATGGCCGAGGTGCTGCCGGTGACGTGAGACACGAAGAGGCGCCTGCGCTCTCGGTTTTGCACGTGCACAGGGAAAACCCCCATCTTGCGGCATCTTGCGGTCGCCACATGTTTTGACACACACCCAAATGGTGGATTTCTTTGAAAAGGATTCAAACAAACAAACAAACAAACAAACAAACAAACAAACAAACAAACAAACAAAAACACGTGTTCCGTGCTTCGTTGTGCTTTAGGTTGACACGGGGCCCGAACCAAGGATGATCTTGTTTGATCGAAATTTCCTGTTTAACCCCAGATTTGCGAGACCAAACTTTCAAATATGGGGCTCACCTTTTTGGAAGAAAAGTCAAGGAACGTGCTCGTGCGCAACACGTGCTCGATCGGATACTGCAGTCTAAGGGAAGCCAACAAGGGTTCTATCAGGACAGTCACAAAGAGAGGCAGGGGGTAGATCTCCACCAGTCTAGTTTTTGGCCATGGGGTTTTTGCCACACATTGTTGCAACTGTCCAATTTTCCAGAGAGAAGACATGCCTTTCCTCAGCCGGCTTTTTCCAGCACCACCCTTGAGAGTCTTAGTCTTAGCGGGAACGGCAAGTTGCACTTGTCTGCCCTGGCCGGTGCCGATGCTGACTCAGCGTTCCCCCAAGCCCACATGTTCCCCTGAGAATATCGCGCCTACCAAGGGAAACTCACCTTAGATGGGTCAGAAAGGTAATGTTAGCCACCAAAACGAGACACATGGGAGTGTTCTTGTTCTTTTTGGACCCCCGCCCCCCGGGCAACTGTTGAAAAGTGTCCCTTTGGTGTCCCTTTAAAACCCACCACCCAAAAAGCCGGGCAAACCAACTCCAGGAGCAAAGACTTGGAATGACCTTCCGGAAAGGGATTCCCTTAAAGCAAGCCAAATCGGATGTGTGTTCTTCCTTCAGGTCCTTCAATCCCTTTCTCGTTCCCTACCTACTGTGGATGGACGAAATCCTGCACCACCTCAGAATCCCTGGAATGATTCGATGCCCCTGTAAATACCAACAAACGATGGGTTCAACCATGGTTTCTAGGTGGTGCGAGAAGCGGAGTTCGCATTTCCATCCACAGTATCCAACCGATCGCAAGACGAGCCGCCCATCTGACTCGAGGGCCGAGGCGCCAGTTCTTGAAGGCGATGACGTTGCAGGCGCCCGCGCAGGCGGCCAGACACCACCCGAAGCCTGAGCGGGAATCCTGGAGTCCAAGGTTTGGCATTTTGTAAAGCTCCCTAAGGAACCTCAAGGAACCTCACAAAATTGTAGAAAGCCTTAATGAACCCTAGAGAACCCTAAAGAGCCCTTGGGCGCTCAACTACCCACCCCCCTTGTACCTACCCCCTACAAAAACCCATAACTCCTGCTGAGTGGATCGTGCTCTGGCCGTTCGTTTTAGAGTGCGGAATGAGGCGAAAGCAACAAGAGCTGCAATAGGCTGCCTTCTTTTGCGATTGTCCATTTGTGGCCCAAAGAAATGTTTGTGCTGAAGGAGGAGAAAAACATGCGCATCTTCTGGGGTTGACTCCCCCGAAATTAGCAAAAAGAAGCGGCTGTGGGTTGATTCCAATGGGCGCGGCGCTCAAAAAGGAATCAACTACCCATGGGAGCAGGGGGCATAGCCCGGGCAGCGTAGGACACCAAATGCCATCACCATGCTTCAGGCACGGGTTTTGCAGGTGTCGTTTTTTTGTTGGCTTTTGTAGCACCTGTATAGTTGTTTGGCTTATTTAGCACCGGAATAACTTCGCTGGGAAGTCTTTGTTCCTACGTGATGTTCAAGCTCCTTACTACCCCCCAACAAAAGCATAACGGACTTTATATAGGAAATTTTCAAAGGAACCAACAACTGTTGGGCGTAGGTGTCCCCTGACCTGATGGAGTTGTGTCAGAAAGGACCTTTTTTGATCAACCCCCATATGATGTGTGAGCTGACAAAGGATCACATGACCGGAGATGACTGGGGGGCGGGACTCATCACAAAAACATGGGCGCTGGCCGCCTTGAAATCCGGACCCGGTCGAAATCCGTTCGAGCAGCGCAAAAACCATCGACAGGTGGCTCTGATGAAGACTTGTATGGCCCGCCCGTTTCAACGGGCAACTGGGGAATGGAAACTCTTTGAGGGGACATGGGGAGTTGTGTTCTAAAATCCATACTGCTTGTTGCCTGTAGACCGAAACCCTTAAAACAGAGCCATTGTTTGTTACATGAAGGCTAAAGCCCAGGTCGGCTCTCGAGCCTTGGCACAAACCCGCTGAGCGGCCCATGACCCAAAGCTTCGGCTGCTGGAAGCTCTTGCTGATGGCTGCGGCCCTCTCCTCGAACCGAACCCAAAGGGGGGAAACAAGCCGAAGCCGCCCGAATTTTGCCTGACGTGTAATGCGAAGCACTTGGGTGGCTCGTCCTTTTGTGCAAAGACGCCTGTTTTTTTTGGGGGTGTTTTCCCGTTCTTGCGGTTTTGAAGAGAAACTGAAAGGAACACCGATGCCATTTGGGGTCCCCAAGAGCCAACACGGCCACGTCCCAAAATTCAAAAGGAAAGAAGGGTGCCGCTGGGCAAATTGGGAGAAACCGCTGCTTGCAAACTCCATTGCGAAAAAAATGAGACATCTTGGGACATCTTGGGAAACCGACCCATCCAACCGGGGGTACTTGGAGACAACTGGTGGGGCTTCTGGTTCCCAGTGCCGCCGGCGGGATGGCTTCGAAAGATGTGGGGCACGCAGCTCGAGGTCCGCTGCAACACCACGCGGGAAAATTGGCATCGCACCCCGTCATTGGAGGCAAGGATTTGGAGGCAAACACTCGTTCGCTTGGAGATCCTGGCGTGGTTGATGGCCAGGAAGCAAACACAAAGGATTGTTCCAGGGCAAAGCCATGAGTTCTGCACAGAAGTTGCCCGTTTCGCCGAAATACATGATAAAATCGGGAGGGCCCATCGCTTTGCTAAGTGGTTTTACGAGTTCTAGTCGCTGGGGGCGTGCCTGGGGCCCCATAATTCCGGGCGAGTCGGTGGTACCAAGCCATGAGCCCAGCGCGCAACCCTGGCAAGTGTTTGACCAGTCGCCCAATAAACTGTGAATCCGGTGTTGTGAGTGCCTGCGATGCGTATGCAATCTGGAAATGCACGAATCCGAATGCAAAATTGCTTCGGAGCCCCCGTCTATTTTCAGGTGAAGTGGATTGCCTTCCACTCTTTGCTTGTAGCTCCCACGCAAACAAAGCAGTGATTAGGAGGGCTCAAGATTCACGGGCATGTGTCAAAACTCAAACTCTTGAGTTTCTGACGGACAGGAGACCCCAATCCAACTCTTCAACCCCTCAAATTCTCCTCAAATCCTCCTCAACTCCTCCTCAACCTCCTCAACCCACTCAACTCATCCAAGCCCCTCCCCTCAGCTCAGGCCCCACCCTCATCTTCTTGGAGGGCGAAGACAACATGGATGAAGGCGTGGCTGGTGCAGGCACCTCAACCAAATTCGAGATTCACCCCAAAAAAGACTGTTGTAACTTTTAGTGGGCTAAATGGAAAAAAACTAAGGGAATGGCTGGGAACCACCAAGCACAAGTGGCCAAAGGTCAAATACCACCCACCAACTGCAGGTTTCTTTCTATCCATGGCGAACTCGAGCTGGACCCAAGTCCTCCCTCTTGTGGCCCCAGTGCCACCCGGTCGGATGGCTCAAAGCTCTCCGGAACCTCCCAACGCCCTGCCTTCAAGCTCTTGGAAGGGGAAGAATTCGGCGAACGCGGCGAGGCATTCGGAGGCAACTGGGCCACTCCATCCAAACCCTTGGGTGGGTCGGAATGGGAAACTCAGAACTGCTGTGATTGCTGTGGTACATGGAAACCTGGAATCAAATCTGCGGTTTCCTGGGCTAAACAAAGTTCACTGTTTCAGCGATGGCGTTGCCTGAAGGGCGCAAGCAGAAAGTAAGGTCGGCTCCTGGCCAAAGCTAGGCAACTTCCCACGGGCCATGTCTGGAGAAGGGACAACCGTGTCGGCATTGCTGTTGCTGTCTTCGTTTGTTTGATGTTTCTCTGGCGAACTCCATCTGGCTTTGAAGGAAACAAACCAAAACAAACATTTGCTCGGACGCCGAATTTTGTGTCAAGCCCACATGGCGTCATCTGTTATGTTTCCGAGGCGCCGCTTCAACACCGAGCAACGCCCCCTACAGAAACCGCTACCAACGCGCCGGAACTCACACATGGCGGGGGGGCCCTGCCTTCCTGGCCCTGCAACAAGTCAAGCGATCTTTTGCCCATCATACACTTCAGAAAAGTCTGGCGGTATAAAGGGGAGCCTAAAAAACAAAAAATTACACCAGCCGAGACCCCAAACAGGTGAGGACTGGCGGGCAAGCACCAACATGCCAACAGCTTGTGGTTTTCCGCGCTTCAACACGGATGAATCAAAATGATGCAGTCGTGAACCTGGCACGCGTTGCGTTGCCGCACGTGTGTTGCTGGCGTGCTTCGCGCTTCAGCACCGCGCCAGAACTGAGGTTGGGCAAGCGTGTGCGATAGCTATAGCGGGCGAGTGCGCGCGTGAACGCAGTGGCTGCGCAAGCGCGCGGTCACATGGGCAGTTCAGACAGACATGTCCAGCTCAGACACACATGTGCGCACACGTGGAACACACACATGTAAACGACTGAAACAGTAGCACACGCGGCCCGCGCAGATATGCACCCGTGAGTACACACATATATTCACCTGTGGCACACGCATACATGTGTACACCTGGAACACACATGTGTTGTCACTTGGAACACAATGAAACGCGCGTCCCATTCAGACACACATGTGTGTACACGTGGAACACACATGTGTTCACCTGGAACACAAACACGTGCAATTCAAGCACACATGTGTGTACACGTGGGACACACATATGTGCACCACTGGAACACAAATATGTCAATATGTGTCCAGGAACACCGCGTGTGCGATTAAAGCGCACATGTGTGTACACGTCGAACACACATATGTGCACACGTGAGCCAACATAAATGCTCACCTAGAGCGCACACACATGTGGGCACCTCGAAAACAATCATGAGTTTTCTGAAGCACATACATGTGCACACCTGGAGTTCAAATATGTCGTCAGACGCACAAAAATGAACACAAACAGGTGTCCAATTGAAACACACATGTGCGTACACATATGTGTACACGTGAACACACACACATATGTGCACACGTGAACACCCGCATATATCTGCACCCGGAACACACACACACCCGTGCGCTCATCTGATAACAACCATGTGCTCTCCTGGAACGCAAACACTTGTCCAATTCGAACACACATGTGTGAACACGTGAACACACATATGTGTGCACGAGGAACACACATTTGCGTACGCGTGAGCACGCACATGTATGTGCACCCGGAGCACGCACATACGAGCGATATTCTCAAAAAGACAATTGGAACACACATGTGCGCACACGTGAACACATATATGTGTACACGTGAGAGACACACATGCGCACACGTGGAAAAGACACATGTGTACTGCACGCGTGCACACACACACAATGATGCGCATGCGGAAAACACAGACACACTAGCGCTCATCTCATAACAAACACGCGTTCTCCTGCAACGCAAACACGTGTCTAATTCGAAAACAGAAGTGTGTACACGTAAACACACGTCTGTGTACACGTGGAACACACGCGTGCGTTCATCTGAAAACAAACGTGTGTTCACCTGAAACACAAACACGTGACCAACATTGTGTGTGCACGTGAACACACATATATGTACACGTGGAACACACATGTGTGTACAAATGAACACACATACATGTGCACGCGGAGCAGGCACACACACGTATTCATCTGATAACAAACATGTGTTCCGTGTCCAGTTGGAACGCACATGTGTGCACACGTGAACACACAAATGCGCACACGTGGAACACACATGTGTGTACACGTGAACACACACATGCGCATGCGGAACAGACACACACACACGTGTTTGTCTGATAACAAACATGTGTTCCCCTGGAACACATACACGTGTCTGATAAGAACACACATGTCTGAACACGTGAACACACATATGTGTACACGTGCAACAGGCATATGCGCACACGTCACCACACATATGTGTACACACATTCGCGCCGTTTTTTTGTTAATACTTTCTTTGTCCAGCAGATCGCGTTCGCGTTTCATGGTACTTGCATGCGAGGACAGTGGAAGCAAATTTGGATTCAGGCGGAACTGGGAACGGTCGCAGCGCCTTGCTAGCGCGCGGCTAGCGCGGGTTCCCCGAATTTTTGGGAGTCGCGGCAACCATCTGTGTGGATTTGACAAATTAAGGCCACGTAAGATGAAGGTAAACGTGCGGGCTGGCTTCAAGTACTATGTAAGAGCTGCAACATTACACCCTTGAAAGCCACACAAAGCCCATCGACGCAACCCACGCGCCAACTCTTGGAAACCAACATCACCGAAGACCCTAGCGCAAACCAAGCGCCATCCTAGCGCCTCCGGTCGGAAGCGGGCAATCCATTGATATTTGCAGGACTCCGCTTTGTATGAGTGAAAAACTGCACAAAGTGACTGTGACAGTGGCCTCTGTAGACTAAACTCCCTTACTAAGAACTTTGACCGGATCGCAAATGTGCTTTAAAACAATCCAATGCTTTTGCCTGGAACACAAACATTTGCTCACGTGGAACACACTCATGCAGTCACATGCCGAAAGTGTGTGTTTAGTTGGAAAGCTGGAACACCAAGAACACACAATCATTCACTTGAAGCACTCATTCGTGCATCCGCAGCATGCTGCCTGTGGCTTGATCAAGCGCATGCGCGCGCTCAAACACGCGTTTCTGAGCCTCAAACACACACGCGTGCCCTCGGAATACCATCCACCCAAGGAGCCGTGACAGGCATCGTCCACCTACAGAGCTGTGCCAGGCATCCATGCTGGGAGACATCAAGAGAGAGCCGTGACGGGCATCCAGGCTGGGAGACAACGGGAGACAAATGAAGGGAGACAAAGGGAGACCGCTTCGATAAGCGGGGGTTCGACCCCCTCCCCCCCCAACAACAAGTCCCCCCCCCCCCCCCCCCCCCCCGCGCCCCCCCCCCCCCGGCGAACAACAACAAGTCCCCCCCCCCTCTCACTTGTTGTTCGACCCCCTCCCCCCCCAACAACAAGTCCCCCCCCCCCACCTGTTGTTCAACTCCCCCCCCCCGGCGAACAACAACAAGTCCTCCCCGGCCTCCCCGCCCCCCCACTTGTTGTTCGACCCCCCCCCCGAACAACAAGCCCCCCCCCCCCACTTGTTGTTCGCCCCCCCACCCCTGCAAAAGATGGACAAGCCAAAGCGGCCAAGAAAGCTTCGCTTTAAAGCGAAAGGCCCCGAAACTTTTGCAGACTCTGCCTTCTGAACGCCCACTTGGAGGGCGCCGCCGGAACAACAAGTCGCCCCCTCCCCCACTTGTTGTTCAACCCCCCCCCCCGGCGAACAACAACCAGCCCCCCACTTGTTGTTCGACCCCCCCCCCCCCAAACAACAAGTCCCCCCCCCCCCACGTGTTGTTCGACCCCCCCGTTCCGGGAACAACAAGTCCCCCCCCCTTGTTCCCCAGAACAAGAAGTCCTCTCCCGCCCACTTGTTGCTCGACCCCCCCCCCGCAAACAACAACAAGTCCCCCCCCCCTTGTTGTTCGACCCCCTTTCCGGGAACAACAAGTCCTCCCCCCCCCCCCTCCCCGCACTTGTTGTTCGACCCCCCCCCCCCGGAACAAGAAGTCGTCCTCTCCCCCCCCCCGCACTTGTTGTTCGACCCAACCCCCCCCCTCTCCCACTTGTTATTCGAGCCCCCCCCCCCCCCCCCGCGAACAACAAGTTGCCCTCCCTCCCCCCCCACTTGTTGTTCGACCCCCCCAGCACGAGCGCGTCGCACGCTGCGTTTGCCTGGGCGTGGGCTGCGGCGGCAAGTACCATGTAGACGGCGTCTACATAATCCTCAGCGCCCGCAAGGTGGCCGCCAGCTGCTTGCTTCGCTAACCTTTTCCTGCGCAGGCGTGGGTCAGGCTGCAAAGCGTGGAGTTGCCAAGGCGCCAAGACCGGCTGCCCAAACACGCACGGGCCAAGCATGCGTTGATGTTGTCTGAGAACTGATCGGCGTGCAAGAACCCACAAGGCTCCTTGTACTTGGCGTACACCCCCCCCAGCCGGGGCAGGTCCCCCATATTACCCGTATGCAAAAGTTATCAGCAGTGCAAGAAAGGACGGAACAACCCCCCCCCCCCACTTGTTATGCAAGCCCCCCCCCCCCCCCCCGAACAACAAGTCTCTCCCCCCCCCCCCACTTGTACCCACCCCCCCGAACAACAAACCCCCCCACCCCTTATCGAAGGGGTATGGACAAAGGGAGACAAATGAACCCGTCCACCAAGAGAGCCGTGCCAGGCATCCAGGCTGGGAGACAACGGGAGACAAATGAAGGGAGACAAAGGGAGACAAATGAACCCGCAGGCATCCAGGCTGGGAGACAACGGGAGATAAATGAACCCGTCCACCAAGAGAGCCGTGCCAGGCATCCAGGCTAGGGCTTGGCAATAGGCGGGTCACGTTAAATGAATTTAGAACCCCTCGCAGTAAACTGTTTGGGGAACTATTTGGAGGGTCTCCTAAAATGACACACCCATCTGCTTTACTCATATTGCCAACAGCGGGCAACCCATCGGAAGCGCCTTCAAACTCTTGGAAGGGGAAGACGTCGCAGAATGGGGCGAGGCCGGCGGAGGCAACTGGGAAGGGCGATGCCGACTCCGCGACGCGAGCTGGGCATCGCAGATGTCCAATTCTCCCACTATCGGTCAAAGGAATCAGAAAGGATGCCGAACTCCCAATCAACAAGTCAATCTGCAAAAATGGACCTCGGGTGTCCTCACTAGATTCATGGTTGAATTCGCCGATTCGTTGCAGCTCCAAACACCAGGTCAGAATACGTCTCGAAAGAGTGGAACCAAAAAAAGTGAAATAAGCCCATGTGGTATCCCCAACAGTACCCCGGAACCCTCCGGAACCCTCCCTGAAAGCTGCCCCACCCTGCCTGTCTGGGCCTATCGCCCCTGTTGCCAGGTGGTACTAGAGAAACTGCTGCTAAGCCCTTCAGGCAGGACCCTGTCCAACACCATGGAACCCATCTGAGTCGGGCGCCGTCAGAACTGACTCGAAACCTTCTCGGTGTGAAGCAGAGCCGGGCGATGCCGGCGCCGGCGACGCCTGAGCCCCCGAAACTTGGATTTGGGCTTGTCTTTTTTGCAGGGGAGCCCCCCAAAACAACCAAAACGGAGCACTTTCAAGGAATCAGGGTGGTGCTGGAAGGGAGTTGCAGTCCTATGCTGGGCTTGGGTATGTTGATCAGAGTGAACTCAAAGGGAACCAGACATTGCCCCCATGTAGAGACAAATTTGAGGTGACATGATCCGTGGTTCGGAGCTCTGAGTGATTGCTGAATAGAAACTCAGCGGTAGATGCTTCCTTGCACAAACGCACTTCTGTCACTCTGTCGGGCTATCTCTTGCAAGACACACGCTCTTCACACCATGTCAGATGCGTCCCTCGAATTCGCTGAAATCAACCCCAAGCCTTCATTCTCTGCGAGCGAGAAGGGGACTGCGGCGATGTGCACGCAGGCACCTGACTGTCCACTTTCGGCCATGCGTTTTCTTTTCCGGGTGCCCCTTCTGTTTTACCAAAGGCCTCTTTGAGACGGTACTCTTTGTTGGGGTTGGTTGTGGAAATGCAATTCAAACCGCCCATTTCAATCCCAGCCCCAAGTTTGGACTTTGCCATTGACAGCATTGCGGGTCCCGGTCAACCCCGCCAGGCGGAGAATACCGAAACCCAGAAAGCTCCATGAATGTCCGTGTCGCAATTTGGTTGGGCCCTTGGTTGAATTGCATGGCTGGATTCGGATGTAAATGGGTTCGTGGGGAACACGGTGAATGATGCACGGTCGAGTCGCTGACTGGCCAGAACCTTGACGCCGATGACAGTCAAAGGATTCACCATGAAAACCAAAAGGCTAACAACCAGTTGCTGGACCCTTCGTGCACGTTGGCTCCTGCAAGAGAGAATCTCTCCGTGGTTTCAAAGGAACTGCACAAAGAAACCGCCATCCCACTTGGGCATAAATGTTGATGGGGAATGCCCTCAAAAAGGTTGTCCAATGATGTCCATCCTTTCTTGCCCATCCCAAAAGAGTTGACATCAGTGCGCACTTTCCGGTTTCTTGTTTTTCTTTCGCGGCACAAGGCGGCCTCCGGGTCCCATGTGCCCATCTACCCATGGCCCATCTGAGTCCTGAGGAGTGCGCTTGGAGAGCCTGCGCCATGACCTCGGGCAGAGGTGGGGGGCCCCCAAGGGGTTTGGGGGGAGACGCTTGAACCTCCCAGCACTGCGCCCCATCTTTTTCACCAGCACCCCCTCAAAACCTGGAGAGGGGTTCAAAGGGAAGCGGAAAGTGCGTTTGGGTGTGTCTGTTTTGAACCCACGTGTTTCTTGCGGTTTTCTGGGAAACCAAAAGACAAACCACCATTCTGTTGGGTTTGCGTGTGTTAAGACGCACCCATTGCAAGAACCCCATTTTATGCCAGTGGGATAACAAGCGGTGCTTGCCACAGCTCAAGGTCGCCGGCCTCGGAAGAGCGAGGACCACTGCTTCTTGAGCCAACGGCTAACCGCTCAGACCGCCTCCTGTCCTCACCACGGGTTCTTTGGGATCCTGAAAGAGAGCATCAGTCCAGACAAAGTCAAAGTCCATTCTAGTGCCATCCTCAAACTCACCCCCTTCTTGGGAAAGCACCCCCAAACATAATTTTGAGAACGATCCATTTCCTTTTTGTGGGTACCCCGGTTGGTGGGTTTTTAAAGGGAAACTGAAAGGAAATCAATCATTTTGGGAGGTCCAACCGAAAAAAGACACCTCCAAATGTTCACACCCTCGTGCAAAGCAGGAAGCAGGCAGGAAAGAAAGCTGAGCGCAGGCACCCCACTTCCGCAGGGCACTTCACAAACCTAGGCTCGGTCGCGTCGAGGCCAGAGGCGTGGGCGGGGGAGGGGCAGGGTCATGGACACTGAGTCCATTTTGCAGCCTTGAACCCTGAAACAACAAGCCCTAAAAGGGAAAAGGAGGTTGCACAATCGTCCATCATTCGGGAGGAGAGGGTTGAAAAATGGGCCAACCCTCCCCCTCACCCGAAAAACGACGGAAAGAGAGCCGAAACCCACGACTCGGCCCAAAACCCGAAGGGAAATGGATGAGGCCAAGCAGCACGAGAATGCTCCAGGGAGGGAAGCGCATGGCTCTCTGCTCCTTGGCTTTGCAGAAATTGCCCCATTCGTTTGATGCCAAGATGGTAGGAGAGCCTCCCTCTAGTGGTTGGAGGGGTTTCTCATTTACCCTCTACAAAAGCCAGGGGTTCAAATCTCCAAATCACCAATCCGAACCACCAGCTAATTACCAGAATTACTCTGCCAGGTTGCTTGAAACAAAGCGAACACAATTTTCTGGCTGTTGTCTCTGGCCGTGAGTCCATCCTTAGAGAGATCTAAAGGACGGCTAGAAGATGCAATGCAGCAACGCCAGAAAATTGTGTTCGCTTTTTTTCAAGCAACCTGGCAGAGTAATTCTGGTAATTAGCTGGTGGTTCGGATTGGTGATTTGGAGATTTGAACCCCTGGCTTTTGTAGAGGGTAAATGTGTGTCAAAACTTAGTACACCGTGTGGGATCAGTCATACTGGACGCAATCGCGATAATCTAAGCGGATATATACATAGCGAAGCAAGACACTAGTTAGTTTAATCTTCCGCCGCCTTCCGTCTTTGGAGCAACCCTTCCCAACTGCACAGCCAAATGGTCCAAATGCTCAGATGGCTTTGCGCATTGCGCTCCCGGCAGGCCCAGGTGCAGATGTGAAGACCATCTGCAGATCCAGGATGAGCCATGCTAAAGTCAGCGATGAGGCCAGGAACCAGCCAAAGAGACCTGGACACAGACAAACAAAATGTCAAATTTGGGAAGACCGGGGTTCAACCTGGGAAAGCTGGTGAACTTTCTTGATGTTCTCAAGATGACGATAACAAGGCCCCCCCCCCCAAGTGGGACACTGGGAAACAACCCAATAAGCGGGGATGTTCCTTTAATAAAAGGGGTACCAAATAGTACCAGTACCATTTCAACTCTGACTTTGGCATGCCCAAAATACATCCCTAAAGCTTTCTCCGATCCCTCCCACCCCGCAGAGTGGTACCTCAAAGAAACTGGCATGGGAAATCCGGTCCTATCTCCAAAAAGGAACCAACTTGAGGACCCACAAGGCATGGGCTGAAGGACCTTAACCCAGGAATGGATCCCACGGAGCGCTCGACTTTGCCCGGTCACGGCCTGGTTTGGCGGTTCGGTCTTTGTGGGTGATGTGGTTGTAGCCCTATCCAAACCCCGTCCTGCCTTCCAAAAAATGACAAACCTCCAACCAAGCAAACCACATCCCAATGCACCCAGCGCACCTTTGGATTACAAAAAAGGAACAAACGGAGGGAGACCCACGGACCGACAGAAAAGCTCTCGGCACAATTCCCAGGGACCCAGCAGTGCCAGAAGCGCGGGCCCTCGAAGAGGTAGCCGGACAAACCCAGGCAGAGGAAGGAGTCCTCCGCCACCGCCTGCCTGACGTCAAACCCTAGGGGATTTAAAACCCATATGGCCATGGGTCCAAATTTAAATGGTGCCCCCCAGTGAACATCCCAATCCAACCACTAAAATGGAGTAAAATGGGTGGTACACCTACCCCAAAATGGTAGCATTGGTGGTGTTGACCCACAGCCATATAGCGGATATGGGATATGTGGCGAATATGGGTATGAATTCTAATTGGGGACCCTCTGCTGGACATCATTTGGGGATTGATGTCCACCAATCACTTTTCAGGGGGTTCCCAGTTAAAATTCATAGCCATATGGGCTCGTCGTCTCTCCTTTCTTTTTCAGGGAACCCCCTTGTTGGATTGCTTTTACAGGGAAGCCACAGGTGTTGGCCGGTGTCTCCAAATTGGGATTTGCTGCCTTCCTGTCGGTTTCCCTTTAAAACACACAAACAAGGGGCGTGCCAACTCAAAACATAAGACACGCCCCCTTTGGGTGTGTCCTTTTTTGTGGGTCCCCGTTTTTGCTGGTTTTAAAGGGAAATCAAGGGACAACCACCATTTGAGGGTACCCCCAAAACAAGACACGGCCGCAAAACAAAACAGTGGAACGTCAAGTGCTATTTTCCTCTTATTGAGCTCGAAGCCAAAGTAGGTTTAGGTTATGAAAGTTATGAAGTCTTCGCAAAGTGTTACCTATACAATCCTGCAAGGGACAAAGCGGCTCTCAAATGAAAATACCTCTCAAATCGGTGGTCCTGCGCTTCTCTTTTCACGGCGTAAAAACGTCTCATTTCCACATGTGGCAACCGGCTTCTTGGGGATCCATCCCATGGCTTCGTTTTTGGCCACACCCACCGCGTTCGAGCTCGGTCGGCTCCCGCGGCATCCGCCCTTCGCCCTCCGCCTGTGCACCGCCATTGAGGCCATCAGCCAGGCGCAGCTCTGCACCTTGACCTCGACTCCGCGCGCCGCGCGGGGCCCAAGCTGTCAGTCGCCCCCGGTTGGGTGGGTCGGATTTTGGATGTCCGCAAAAAGCGTTTGTCCTTGGCCTCGACCTTTTGATGTCGCTCAACCTGAACCATGAACAGCTGGAGACCGTCACGGCATCCTCCAACTGGTCTGGGTTGGTGGTCTGGAAAAATTGAGAGGTTGGGGGAGGGTGTCCCACTTAACCTTCACCAGAAGGGCAATCCAGGGGTACCTGACCATTTGAAAACCAAAAAAATCGTGCGAACCATTTGAAGCGAAGACCTCCAAGGCGAAGAGGGGTATGTCAAGTGCTGCTCGAGCCACATCTTCTCGAATCCAAGAAAGCCAGGCAGAGGCGTCCGATAAGCTCTCCTCCAGTTCCTCATCCTGGTGGGTAAAACCCATTCGATTTCTCACGAACCATATTTCCGAACATCGCCTGAGCAAAAATTCGCAGGAAAACCGACCATGACAGGTCGACAAGAAAGGGTGTGGTCGTTGCCTGTGGCTTCTCTTGAAAAGCCCCACACAAGAAGTTGGTTGTCCTCTTGTAGGGACCCTCTGTTAGGTGAGAGATGGAAACAAAGACTGCCCAAAAAACGACCAACCGATTTTGGAGTTTCTGGCTCCTCCTCATGCGGCAGCCAGGAGTCTGTCCGCGGCGATGTGTCATTCGCCATGCCAATCAGCGAGATCGGCCAATGGGACCGCTCCGTTCTTTTTTTGGCTGGACCCCCGTGGGTTGCCTCTCTTTGGTCAAGGGAAAACAGAAACAAGGTGCCAAAAGGCAGATGTGATAAGTTCTCTTTTGTCCCAACGCCAAGCGGAATTGTCAGGTATGTCAAGCTACGCCTTGGCAGGTGCTATCTTGGCCAAAAAAAGTGTGCTGTGGTGCCATATCTTCGTTCGGCCCCGCTGGCAGATTTGTGTTTGCCGTCCCTCTTGCCAGATGTGTCTTTTGTTTTAAGAGAAAACACGGGGATGTCCTGTGAACCACCGTGCTGCAATCAGCGGATCAACTGGCTACATCGTCACTTGAGCTTGTCTCAATCGCGTTCTGCTCGCACGGCCCAAGCAAAGAGCCAGAGTTGCGCAAGCCAATGGCTGTCCCAGATGGCCCTGGTCGCCTCTGCGGACATACCCCCATTGAAAATCAAAGCCGCATCTGCGAATCTCCAGAATTGAAATCTCGCCATGCCCAAAAGAAGGCAAAACAAATATGCGAATAACGCTTCAACGCTGCTCGAAACTCATACCTGTATAGTTCTAAACTCCTAGGACCATCCCCGGAATTGAACAGGGAAACGCCCTCACAAGTGCTTGGCCCACCATCAAAGTGTCCAATAAAGTGCAAAGTGCAACCCCATACATGTTTCCAAACAAAACCAAGCTGAAGTGGGTACCGAGCCTCTAAAAGCAAACAGACACGACAGAGAGAGAGAGAGAGACACAGAGCCAGACACAGGCCTATTGCTTTCACCCCACCTCCAAGGGCTTTCTTGTGATCGCTAACCAGTTGTAGTAATTTCAGTAGGGATTTGCAGGGAGTCGAATGGATTCACATGACTCGTGCTGTTTTTTGCTAATCAGCGGGCCTAAGGCGGAGAGACGGGGCAAACTTTGAATTAAATGGGCCATCTGATGTGAGAATAGAATGAATAGAAATGTGGAAATCCCTCTATGGATTCCGGCTTTCCTTTTGGCCTCAAGGAAGGAACCGGGACGTGCGCTGAGCTCTTGGGACGAGCTCCCGGCGCTCTTCTCCGGCTTCGCGGCGTCCATCACCCCGGGCTCGTCCACCTGGCGCGGGCTTCCGGGCGCGGAAGCGGCGGGGCCTTAGGGAGGCCTTCGGATTTTGGGAGACCACATAGAAGTCACTAGACACCCACCCGGTGGAGAGTATGTCTTGGGATCAAGTTGGGCTGGGCAGCGAGGGTGCCGTTTTGGGTGGTGCGGATCCAGCTCATGGCGGCAACTGGGTGGTTCCCTCAACCCCGGTATTCGGGGGGGGGGGCATCCAGTTGCAGGGAAACTGGCTGCAAAACCCCATCCAGGTTGGTTCCGAAAAGGGGGTTCAGAAATCTGGCTGGACCATCACCTTGCGAGATTTGAACATGCGGTCCAACAAGGTCCAGAAGGGCTCAGTTAGGTTCGAAAGGATCCGAGCTGATTTGGCATCCTTCCCCTGGGTTGGCTGATCGAACCTCCAAAGGGCCCCCGGAGCTCCGTGCGCTGCTCGCGAAACCAGAAAGCCACCGAGTGCAATGGGATAAACCCGAGAACCCAAATCCGCCGGGTGAGATGCCCAAGGCGGCTCCCAAAAACCACGAAGGCCGTAGGCGCTTCGGATCACCTCGGCACCCGCATTGCCATCTGCCGCCCAGAGGAACTTCTGCTCCTGCAAGTCTAAGGCGCTTAAGGGCTGACTCCAACCCCCAAATCGTACCAAAGGGATGGTCAGGAGTTTCAAAGAACAGACTGGGGTAGCTGCTCATTTGGCTGTGTCAAAGATAGGTACCCAACATGAAGCCCTACGTGCTTGTTTGTTTGTTCTTTTTGGTGGTGGGGGGGGTATTCCCAAAAAAGGGGCACAATCTGTTTGTGTTCCTTGAAAACACGGTAAGAAAAGGTACCCTCCAGAAAACAGACTATCCCATACTCCACACCGATCGTTGCACCAGACCAGTTGTGATTGGTGGATTAGAGTCGCCATCCATCCAACTGGTGCACCGATCGGTGTGGATGTTGCCCATCGCCACAGGTTTCACCAAAGGCTGCAAGCGACTGGGGACTTGGGATGCTGAACATGAAATCCCCCCCACCCCCCACCCGTGGTTGTGAGAGCCCCCAAAAAAGGAGCATGTTGAATGGAATGTCGCTCACTCCTGGAGCTGGCCGCTCAGCATCTTGATGAAGCAATGCGCACCTGTCAAGAGACATCCACGCCGTGCCAAGCAAAGCACCCGCCAAGGCTTGGCCAACAAGCGAAAGAAGCGCTTTGCTTCGGTTTGGCCGCTCTGACCAGTTCACACAAACCGATTTCCATGCGCTCGAATCCGCAAAAAGGCTCGAGGCGCCCGAGTGGTCGTGGATCGGACTCTGCTGTCCTCGCTCCCAGCAGAGCAGCAAGGCCTCAAGATACTCCCACTCTTTGTCACTCCCGAGAATCGCCATGGGGTTGGCAAAATTATGGACGGTGTTTGGCATTGTTAAAATGCGGCAAGCGGCAAGCGGCAATGTCCAAAAACACACCATCCTTTGACAGCCCCCCGCATGCTGTAACTCCAAAAGAGTTGGGGAGCGCTAGAATAGACCACCAACCCATCCAGCTACTGGAAAATGTTTGTCGCACCGCAGCTGTTTCAAAGTGCCATCTCCTTTCGTTTCTGGCTCCAGGGCAACGGGCAATGAACTGATTCGGAGAGTAGCCCACGATGTTCCTGCGGTGGGCTCCGAAGCCTTCGGATGGACCCTTTACGCTATGGACCAGTGGAAGGTTCCCCGTTCGATGTCAAGCCAAGCTGTGAGTGCGGACTCGAACAGACCTGTGGTGAGCATGATTTAGGTGAGAATTCATGACCGCTTTTTAGATACCTCCTCTGAAAATGTGTTCATATGTCCACATGCGCCATCTCAAGTGCTCCACGCTCTTGCTATCTGCCTTTTTTTCAATGCTCCCTAAAAAGCCATTTGCTAGCTGGTCTTCTTCAATCCCAAGAGCTTTTGCTAGGTGTTCCAAAACCGGTTTTGGGCTCCATTCTGGGGTCCCATGCACCTCGCTCCGTTTTGATCTGCGCCTGGTGTATCGCCCCCGGCGGAACACCGCGTGCTGCTGCCACTCCCGCGGGTTCAGCTGCACGGACTGCAGGACCTGCGAGCGAAGCCGGCCAAAAGCGCCGCTTTTGGGCGAAATGAAGGGGAAAAACGAAGCTGAAGGGGGGGGGTGAGGGTTTTGGGGCTGGGTTTTTGTTTTGGGGGTGATGGAGATTTGCTCCAACTGTCCAAGTGGTCGGAAAGCGACCTTTGGAGGAAAGTCTGAATCTGCCTTTTGTAATGTGCACCAACCGCTTTTGAGAGTATTACAAAGTCTGAAATGTCCTAGCAATCTGCATGTGTGGCAAAAGCGAGAGACCCCCAAGATTGATTCCAGCTTTCCGTACAGTGAAATCAACCAACCTACACACACACACACATAGCTGCTTTTTGGATAAGGGGGCTGGTGGTTCTTGATGAGGCGTCCCGATACTTCCCCAGAAAGAACAGCATCAAAACTCACCTTGGTTCCACCTCTGAGGGGACGGATGCGTTCCCTTTGGCTCAAAAGTTGGAACCATGGAAGAGGCCAGTCTAAGAAAGAATCTTGCCAACAAGGGGTCATGAGTTGAAATTAGGGGCCCTTGGGACATCACTTAGGAGAGGTTCATGTCCGACCACTCTTCAGGCGGCTCGCTTAGAACATCATGGCCAACCAGCCACCGTTGAGGCCGTTCTCCAAACAAATAATCATGTCAACAAAATAATGGCCAAAAAAAGGGGGGAAGCAAAAACGTGGAGCTTTTTGCGCCAACCCCTGTGCCACGTCCCACACCCCCACCCCACACCCCACACCCCACACCCCACACCCCACCCCCACGCCACCCCCACGCCACCCCCGCCGAGACAAACCGCTCGGCCGGCCTTCTTGACTCGGGCGACCACCGAGCCGTTGATGGGCGCTCCGACCCCCGGCTGCGGCGGCAGCTCCTCGCCTGACGCTGCTTGGCCGGGCAAAGGACCCACAGGGACCGAAGCGGGACCTTGGCCAAAGGATGGGGTCGGCCAACCAAAAAGGAGAAACGTTTGGGTTGTTTGGTTGAATGGTTCTCATATTTCCCCATGGAACCCAACAAAAACAAGGGGAGTACAAACATGACGGGAGTTTTGTTCGAAGCAATTCTCCTCCTCTAAAGTGATGGGCTTGTTCAGGTGCCGTGCTGATCTGAGAGCGTGGTTAAAAAATCATTGGATGTCGCGGGCATGCGAGTTTTAAAGACATTGCAGGCAACCCCATCCAGCAAAATTTGTCCCGAACCCTACCTTGCCGCTTTCTCCCAATCTGGCCTTGGAGCATCAGCCTCCAAACTGAACTTGGATGGAAATTGCAAATGGGAGAAATCGGAAAATCCAGTCACGCCTCCCTCCTGCAAATAGCACTGGGGCCCTGGAGAACTCGGGCTGCGGCGAAGCTGCTTCACCAGCGAAGGCAGGTCCACGTACTTCTTGTCATCCTGAAGCTCGCGGACAGCGAAGCGCCATATCCGTATGTGTCAACGGGGGACGGACCCTATGCTGGGTTTCCCTCTGGCTCCCTTTGACCCCTTTTGGTGGGTTAAAGAAAACCGAAAGGAAAACCAACCAGTATTGGGACCACCTCTCTTTTTGATACGCCAGTGTCGTATTCCGAGATGCCGACCGCCACGGTCTCCTCGGAGAGACGAGGCAGGTTGGAGACCGCTCGCCGAAGCGCCTGCACGACACCCGGCAATCCCCCTTTCATGGATGATCCGCGCATGTTTCTCTTAAACACCACGCCAATCAAAGAGCATGAAGGATCGAACAAAATGTAAAATGTTCCTGTAAAATGATGCAATCAAATGAACAGAGTATGACAATAATACAACAAAACAAAAAGAAGAGCATCGAGCATACGGCGACCATGCCCTGCCTGGGCACGGAGCCCATGCTTGGGCCAAGGTCTCCTCGCAACTGTTGGTCATGGACAAAACCCGGTGCGCAGTTTGTGGAGTTGCTTCCCCTTAGAGAAAGCAAAGCTGCCGCACCTTGGGGCGGTCCCCTAAAAACCGGCCAGTGCCACGGAAACCCACCTTGAGTAGGGAAACAAAAGCTCGGAATCGCGAGAGGGACAAACGAGAAACCAAAGGCCAAGCTCGCAGGAAAGGTCGGAAGGAGCCTTCCAAGCTCTGAGAGATTCTCTGGGGAGGTAGTCTCTGGAAGTCGTTAGGTCTCTAAAGAGTAATTAACCTCTATGGCAATGTCAATGCCGGCCTTTTGCAGCCCCCTGCTGAAACTGAACAGCACAAACAAAAAGGCCAAACAACAGTGAAGATGTCCCTGCAGATCCCTCAGCTGCCCTCAGCTCCCAACACCTCTCCTGCAGGCTCGTATGGCACAGGACACGGCCGGCCGCATGTCGAAAGGGTTCCGTGCATGTTGGGGTTCTCTTCCTTTTGCGGTTCGGGCGCTCTCAGCGCGCTTTTGGCTCAGGTGATGTTTTGATGTTTGCCGCTGTTTGCCATGCTAGAATGATCTGCCAGCTTGGTCGCTCGAAGAGTCGGCCAATTGAAAATCTGCAGGGATGGCCTCAATTCTCCTTGGGAACTCGAGGCCACTGGATGCTTGGCCAGCTCCCTTCCGCATTCAGCGATCACAAACAGCCAACACCAATAATCGACGGGGGAGAAAACGAGCCCATGCATCCCCCAAAAGCATTGCCCAAATTTCCCCAGAACCTTCCCCGCATCCGGACACCTTCCAGAACCCGTCCCAAAGCAGAAGACCCTTTGCCTCCGCATGGAACCCCCCTCCCCAAACCCCGCTGCTCCCCGTCCCCCAAGCCGCGCTCATTTTGAGTGAGCCGCCTCTTGGCGTGGGGTTTGGAGCCAATGGTCTCGGGCGCGTGGAGGCCCGGGGCTGGACGGCAGTCAAACAACTGCCGCGAGATCTTTGGTCTGCTGGAAGCCCAAAAAAACTGCGCAAAGCCCGAAGGACTTGGGGGACTTGGGGGGGGCTTCCAACAGACCTGATGGCAACAAGGAGAAACGATGGCAACCCAGCCACGGACCTCTCGCACTGCCACTCCTCACCCTGCTTGTTGCAAGCGCAGGCACGAGTTCGTGAATTGCACAGGGCCAAGCGAACGCATGTCTCCTCTTGATTCGTCTTGGTTCTCTTGATTTGTCTTCTGAGATGGAAATGGTTGGCCCTGCCGGCCATTGCGTTGCAATGGAAAGTGCCTCTCGAGCGCCCCTTCGGTTTTTCCGGGCGGAGAGAGAGAAATGTTGCAGGCGCTAAAGCGAGCCTGGGGTTACCTCGGGCGAGGACCGCCCTTTGTGCACCCCAGGCGCCGCATTTGGCAGGTGATCAAGCAGCCGCCAAATGGGCCAATTGAGGCCCCGGGCGTCCCTTCGGGACGCCAAAAGTGAGGTGAAACCAGGATTCAAGAGCTTGCGGCGCGCGAACCCAGCTAACTCTCACGGGAATTCAGTTCAGGAAAAAGTGCACCAACCCGGCTCTCAAATGAGGCGTCAGTGCACCACAACCTGAGTCATCAAAACACAAAGGAGCACTCAAGAATTCTGCACGCCAGCTTGTGACAAACATGCTTCAAGTAAAATTCAAATACATGTTGACAGCCGATGCAAAGCGTGCCATGCCAGCTAGCTCGTTAGCCAATCGAGCTGGCTGGTTAGCTGGTTCTTTGCTGATAGCTCATTCACTTGTGAGTCAGCCAGTGTGTGTGTGTGTGTGTCTTTGTGCGGGCGTGTCACTTCGTCAGTTCGTCAGTTCGCTAGAATCTACTCAACGCGCCAGGGGCAAAGTGTTGGCTAGCAAGCGCTAGTGAGCTTATCAACTGCTTGTCTCCAGGTGGCTGGTCAGCCAGCTGAAGCTGATTCCTCCCCAACAGCGAAGCTCGATTGGCCGTATCACAGAAGTACTTGTCAACCTTCCTTTGACAAAAGAACAAGGACAACTGCAAATACGTCTGCGAATGATCCATAACTTAGTCCATAACGTTCAATCAGCCTTTTGCCCACTGCCCCTGAGGCGTGGCAGTTCACTACCAAAGCCAATTCAGGAGTTCAAATATCTATGTATGCATATTATATTAATACATATATATATATATATATTGCATCTGTCATCGTCAAAAGCGCTCGGGCCAAGGATCAAAACAACTGGGAAACAGGCGAAGCACAATGTGGCAAGCTTATCTGAAAAACACCAATGGCCAAAGACCAAACTGTTGGTCCAACGAGCGCGCACATAAAACGCCAAATGGGTTTTATGGGAAAGACGCTGCCCATGCAATACGGCTACGTCTGGTTCCCAGAGTTTTGCCATATTTTATCCTTTTCTGGTGGCTGCATAGTAGCATCCCATGTCACCCCGCAAAGGGGTGGACATCATCCTAGATTCAAGCTATCTCTGAAGCTCGTACCCACGGAATGGGTCCCAGCCTTCTTGAAGAAGAGGCAGCACAGAAAGCCACCCTTTCCTGGCTTAGGACAAAATGCGATCAGCATTGTCTCAATCAAATCTGGTACTTGTAAGCTTCATTTACTCGCCAAGAAACTACCATGCAAAGGCGACCAAAATCTCACAGGCACCTCGGATTTATTGCCGCCGGCTTTGGTGCACCGGGGTATAAATATCGACACCCTATGAAACCTGATCAGGTCCCCCAATCACTGGCTCATGGGCGACTTAGCAGACAACTACTCAGCCCAGCTTCAACTTGTGTCAGGCAAACATACGCACCGGAGGAATCCATCAACAAAGAGTAAGCCCCTTCACGGCTAAGCAAACTTGGCAAAGCTTTCCTTCTGGGCTCAGCTTCAGCCTGAGAAATTCCTTCGATTTCCGGGCGATGGAGATCTTCCGAAGGGCAAAGCCGCAAAGCCGCAAAGCCGCAAAGCCGCAGCCCCAGTCGCCCAGCCCTTCGTTTCGAGTTACGCATCCGGCCTTTGTCCTCCATCCTCACGGCCTTCGCGTCCACCGCCTCAGACCCAAAGACTTGCCACAGTCCCCCGAACAAAAGGTGGACGTCTCGGAAGCCTCATACAGGCGTTCTTTCTTGGGGTTCATGTGCGACTTTCCAAGTCCGGCCAGCTACTTCATGTTGGGTTCATTTGATGGACCCATAAAGGGCTTCTGGTTTTGATGCACAAACACACGCACGAACGCACGCAGGAACGAGCCACGTTTAAGTGTCCAACCAAAAAAACACCACAGCAGGTTTCGTGCGATGTACTTGTATGGTTTTTTGTGGCAAGGTCTCTGTGGTTCCTTTTGCTTGCTTGGCTTCTGGAAGAGTCCTCTTCCTGAGGTAACTGACTTAGCATGCTCAAAGTCACCCTCTCACTGTTGTTGTTTTTTTAGCAGTCTCAAAATGGACCCCATGAAGATTGGTATGTCGAGGGGCCAAAAAAAAAGCCTTTGCCTTTTTCCCCTTTTGATTTGAGAACCGCAGCTGCACACTTGCCCGATCGAGGCTGCCGCCTTCATTTCCTCAGCTGCACACTTCTGCTTCAACAGGCTGCGACAGGAACCAAAAATGTATTGAACAAAAAGGCATGCTTGAAATGGCCTGGAAAAAGGGACGGGGGGGCGGGGGCCAACCGCGAAATGGAATGGAAGCCCCCATGAAGACCTTGGGCTTTTTCAGCTCGTTCCATGTTGGTGTAGGGGGACCGATTCCTTGATGTCGTTGGTGGCTTCCCTTGAAAACCAATCCCAAAAACACATAATTTCGAGGATTTCTACGTCTGACCACTTTACAAGGAGCTTCCCTATGAAAAAGTCATCGCCATTGGGGATGGCTTTTTTGAGGGTACCCCTATTTTTGAAGGGGTTATACAGGGAAACCAAAGGGAAAACCCACCTTTTGGGGGTCCCCCTAAAGCAAGACACGCCGGTTTTGAGCAACACCTCCTCCCCAAACGACTTGCCCAGCAACACCTCCGTCGTTTTTCAGCCCAGTGACACCTCCCGGGCTGGACTGGCCGTACCTGTGATGAAAAATATGGCCGCTTCTTCACCTTTCCCCGGGCTGTTGATTTGGATTGGGTAAGGTATTTGTCCATGCCCTCCAAAAGTTTGACTTTTTGCAGGGATCAGAACTCCTGGTGCTTGTAGGGGCCAAATTGGGAGCCTCCCTGAACCACCAAACCACCAATCCGGAAGCCGGCGCAAAAAAGACCTACCAAAAAGGGGCCCGATTTGTTGACAACCCCCCCCCCCCCCCTGGTCACCTTTCCCAAAGTGGTCCGAATCTCAGTCGTTCCAAAGCTAACCTGTTCGGGAAGGTGCTTCAACTTGATCTGACTTGGTTTTTCAACGGCGTTTGGGACTCAGTCAGACTTGGCAATTCAAGGTGATGTTTGAACCGAAGGGACACCAAAAGGGACCTCTAACGTTGGCCATTCCAAGCGGGCCAAAACGTCGACTCGCCGTCCAGGTTCGGAATGTCCGGAGTGAAGGATTTCACAAGCGGAAGTGGCCAACTAATCTGTCCACTAACATGGAACCCACCCAAGGGCCCGTTGGAAGCAAAAGCGTCTTCCACCCCGAAACGTCAGGTTCTATGTTAGTGGGCGGGAGGGTACCCTTTTTGGGTGGCTTTGAGAAAGCCAGCGCCCAGAGCACTCAGTCGGCTTGTTCTTCTTGATAGCTCCAGCGACATCGATGCCCTGCGCAGAGCTTGGATCGGATGGAACCAAAGGGCAAAAGCCCTGGGCGGTCCTCAGATTCCCTGCTCAAAGTTTAGACTTTTAGTGGGTTGAATGGAAAGAGTGCGATTGAGAAAGCCAATGTCAACCCAGCCATTTGAGGGTTCCTCCATTGACGAGTTTCCGTGAGAAGCACGCGTATTGGCAAATCACTTGCAATCCCCAGATTATGAGTCCTCCTGAAGCCCACTTAGGCAACGGAAGGGGAAGCAATCGGCCGAGAAACCTCCAAGTCGTTGTTCTTGACGCTCCTGGCGCGGTGTTTTTCGATTTCGGGCGCAACTTGACGATCCGAGGCCGCCACTCGCTCATCTCTGACGAAGACTCCCTCGGCTAGGCAAGCATGAGAGGGGGCAAGGATGAGTCCGCCTGCATGTGCTTGTGACTGCGCTGTTGTGGGATATGGCGCATGGCGTCCTGTGCGGTGTGTTTCTTGTTGAATGTTCTTTGCTGCGTGTTGTGTGCTGTGTGCTGTGGCTGTGTGTGTGTGTGTGTGTATGTGTGTTTGCGGTGTTTGGCTTGTGATAATTGACTGCGTTGTGTGCGGTGCGCTCTGTGTTGTGTGTGTGTGTTGGTTGTTGCTTTGTGATCTGCGAGTTGTGTTGTCTGCTGTCCTGTGTGCTGTGGAATGTCCCGTGCGGGGTGTTGCGGAGTGTGTTGTGTACTGTGAGTTGTGTTGCCTGTTGTGCTGTGTACGGGTTGTGTGTGTGTGTTGGTGTGTGTGTGTGTGGGTTGGTGTTTGTTGGTGTTTGTTGGTGTTTGTGTGTGTGTGTTGGTGGGTGTGTGTTGGTGTCTGTGTGTGTGTGTTGGTGGGCATGTGTGTGTGTTGGTGGGCATGTGTGTGTGTGTTGGTGGGCATGTGTGTGTGTGTGTGTGTGTGTGTGTGTGTGTGTGTGTGTGTGTGTGTGTGTGTGTGTGTGTGTGTGTGTGTGTGTGTGTGTGTGTGTGTGTGTGTGTGTGTGTGTGTGTGTGTGTGTGTGTGTGTGTGTGTGTGTGGGTGTGTGTGTGTGTGTGTGTGTGTGTGTGTGTGTGTGTGTGTGTGTGTGTGTGTGTGTGTGTGTGTGTGTGTGTGTGTGTGTGTGTGTGTGTGTGTGTGTGTGTGTGTGTGTGTGTGTGTGTGTGTGTGTGTGTGTGTGGGTGTGTGTGTGTGTGTGTGTGTGTGTGTGTGTGTGTGTGTGTGTGTGTGTGTGTGTGTGTGTGTGTGTGGGTGTGTGTGTGTGTGTGTGTGTGTGTGTGTGTGTGTGTGTGTGTGTGTGTGTGTGTGTGTGTGTGTGTGTGTGTGTGTGTGTGTGTGTGTGTGTGTGTGTGTGTGTGTGTGTGTGTGTGTGTGTGTGTGTGTGTGTGTGTGTGTGTGTGTGTGGGTTGTGTGTGTGTGTGTGTGTGTGTGTGTGTGTGTGTGTGTGTGTGTGTGTGTGTGTGTGTGTGTGTGTGTGTGTGTGTGTGTGTGTGTGTGTGTGTGTGTGTGTGTGTGGGTGGGTGCGTGCGTGCGTGCGTGCGTGCGTGCGTGCGTGCGTGCGTGCGTGCGTGCGTGCGTGCGTGCGTGCGTGCGTGCGTGCGTGCGTGCGTGCGTGCGTGCGTGCGTGCGTGCGTGCGTGCGTGCGTGCGTGTGTGTGTGTGTGTGTGTGTGTGTGTGTGTGTGTGTGTGTGTGTGTGTGTGTGTGTGAGTGTGTTTGTGTGTGTGTGTGTGTGTGTGTGTGTGTGTGTGTGTGTGTGTGTGTGTGTGTGTGTGTGTGTGTGTGTGTGTGTGTGTGTGTGTGTGTGTGTGTGTGTGTGTGTGTGTGTGTGTGTGTGTGTGTGTGTGTGTGTGTGTGTGTGTGTGTGTGTGTGTGTGTGTGTGTGTGTGTGTGTGTGTGTGTGTGTGTGTGTGTGTGTGTGTGTGTGTGTGTGTGTGTGTGTGTGTGTGTGTGTGTGTGTGTGTGTGTGTGTGTGTGTGTTGGGTGTGTGTGTGTGTGTGTGTGTGTGTGTGTGTGTGTGTGTGTGTGTGTGTGTGTGTGTGTGTGTGTGTGTGTGTGTGTGTGTGTGTGTGTGTGTGTGTGTGTGTGTGTGTGTGTGTGTGTGTGTGAAGCGTCCTGGAGCACGGACGGAAATTCCACATAGCAGGGGGACACAGCACTTCACTGGGACTGTGTCCAACGAAGCTACCAGTGAAGTGGGATATCCAGCTTGGCCAGCTGGACGTACCTGCCTTTCCTTCTTTTTCCTGACTGTTTCTCTGTCCTGTTCGCTGTTGCTTCCCGGTTTCTGTTCTGCATTGTGATCTGTCAAGCAATTTCAGCAGTTGCAGGTTTTTTCCAACCTTTGCATCTCGGCTAGTGAAGCCTCTCGAGATAAGTGTGTTTACCCACGGCCTGTCCGACATGGCGCTGTGGGCTGGACTCGCCACATGCGGGAGCCCCCTGCGAGGGGAAGACCGTTCAAGTGTTCAAATTCAAGCTGCAGTTCAGCGCGTTTGACCACGATCAAGGCTGCAGCTTGAGGTCTTAAGGTATTCCGCACCCAAATGGTGCTCCGCTGGTTTCATGCGCGTTGCACTGCCTGCACTGCCTGCCTTTGATGCAAGGCTGCACCCACGAGGTTTCAGGTTCCTAAGCTTCATGCGCCAGTGACGAGTTGGTCATACACCAACTCTGCGATTCGTGGCGTTTATGGAAGCTTTCGTCTCGGATGAGTTCAGTTCAGATTCATCGGCATTGCCACATGAGGCACTTTCATGAGGCCACTTGACAGGCACCTCTGAGAACCCCTTTGTGCTCGCATGCATTTGCACCATTGACGCATTTTTGCTCGCATGCATTTGCACCATTGACGCATTTTTGCCGCAGTTGTGGTTTTGTTTCACCCCTTTCCAACCTTCTCTCTCCCTTGCGAGATGGCTGGACACCAGCTCTATGACATGATGCATTCGCTCCTGCACAGCATTGCGACCGGCACCGCGTCCGGCTCGCCAGGCAATTGTGGACCGAACTTGCAACTGTCATCCCAGATGACGCAGCCCATGAACCTTGTACCGTCACCCAACTCGCAGACGGCATCCTTCACACCTTTCCCCATGATGCCCTACGGCGGCCTCTCGAACAACGGCGGCCCCTCGAACTTTGGCAACCCGATGGCCATGATGCCCTACGGTGGCCCTCCCAATTACGGCAACTTGGCACCTGGCACCATCATGCCTTTCATGACTCAGAGCAGCATGCCAACTTCACTGCCCGAGCCTCAGCCGGCGCGCGCGCCCGAAGCTGCCGCTGCGGCTCCTGCCGCTACCTCCTCAACCAACCACCCTCCCCCGGACACTCGGCACCATCCCCACTCTCGCAGATCCCGTTCCCGCCACAGACAGCACCGACACTCCCACTCCCACACCAGCCAACACCAGCCACCATCGCAGGCACAACAAGTCGCACCGACGACACGACACCCGACGATCCCGCAGCTACAGCAGGTCACGGTCCCTTTCCCGACACTCCCACCACTCCCGACGTGCACACCACTCCACTGTCTCCCTCCGCTCCCGCTCCCCCCGACACAGGTCCCACCATCGACACTCCCCTACACCCAGAGCCACGACTTCGCACCGACCCACTCACACTCCTCATGATTCCACCTCCTGGCGCACTTCCGGGAAGGACTCCTGGCGCACTTCCGGGAAGGATTCCAACAAGTCTCAATGGTCCTCCTCACACTGGCGGAACCAATCGTGGGGATACCCACCACAGAACAAAAACCGCTGGGACATGCACCACCATGGCGCCAGCCACACCGGCCACCGGAACAACCAGGACAAACGATCGTCCTGGTCACTGCAGCACCATGGGCAGCAACCCCACCCCACTTCCCGCACCGGCCACCACAACACTAGCTTGCCCCCTCACCCAGCACCTGCGGCGGCCTTCACTTCCACTCCCCCTCCCCCTCCCCGACCCACGCCGGCTACTCCTCACCCTCCCCAACCCCCCTTTGACAACACCGGTGATTTGGATCCCCCTCCATCGGAGGCGGACATCAATGCCACCACCACTTCCGACAACCGGTGGCTTGATCTATGGAGAAACGTCATGGACACGGCCAAGACTGACCCGCTGCGAGTTCCCACGCCTAGGGAGTTGGGGGAGCTGGACCCGCTTCCAGCCTTGGACATCTCCAGGGTGGAACAGACTAAGGCCATTTTGATGGACCTGGACCCTGCTTTGCCACCTTCACATGCCGATCTCCTCGCGGTATGCTGGGAACTGCGAACCATGGACACGGATGATCCCATACCGTTCGATCCCAGCTTCTACCACCTCTTGGGACGGGAATCACACGGCATGGTGTTCGCAACCACTTGGTGTCCCCGACCTCATCCTTGGCCAGTTGCTGGCGGAGACCCGGAAGCTGGATCCGGCACGGCCTCCCATCACGCTGTCATGTATGTGCACGGCACCACCCCGGATCGAGTGCGCCGCATGTGCCATGAGAACAAGATCCGACCCGCTGCTTGGAGGCCCGAGAACCATGACTACCCGAGCTTTGGATGCTACGCTCAGGCCACCCCCACGGCATGCACGCCCGACACGCTCGGCCAGCTCTTGCAGAACTTTACAATCGGAAAGTCTCAACTCGGCGCCATCGCTTTTGGGGAACTACGCTCCATCAATCAGCACAAAATCCTCGAATCCGGGGGAAGCCACGAGGATCACCACAACGTGCGGCGCCACTTCGCATGCCGCCGAGGCAAAAAGTGGTGCCTTCACTCCAAGTTTG